>CAJPEX010001890.1:18214-31441 GCA_905338405.1 Notodromas monacha
AAAATGCCGTATTTTATTGATTTACGTGATCGAAAAATACGCATATTTCGACGAAAACTCGTGATTCCTGAAATGATTGATCATGGCGATCGTAAATTGGTTTTTCGCGGAAGAAGTGGTGCTCCGCTGAAGAAGGCCGACTGCTGCATGAAAACGGCTGATTGACTTTGAACTTGAGCCGCAGAAAATTGCACTTGCGCATGAAGAGGGTCAGGAAATTATGCTACTTAATCATCAATGTATAAATATTTGTAATTATCGAACCTTCATGGAAATTCCGGCGTGAAAGCAACGAAGGTTGTTGTTTGATTACACGCCGGCATTGTTCCGAATCATTGACCATCGGGCAATAAAACGGTCGGCTGATCACATCCACAGTTTTCTCAGTGAAAGATGCATCAATAAACGAGAGGCACATCCTGCGCAATTATGTTTTTGCACTGACACAAAAGCCATGGTATCGTCCAAGGCTAGAATGGAATTTTAAACCCACAGCTGATTTTCCCACGACGAATTTCCGGCGTGACCCTTGAAAAGAAATACCATTGTCATGTATAGACATTGTCAAGATCAATGACGTATTTCATTCATCATCTGAAATTTATTTTCACCTTGCTACGAGGAAAGAAATGGAAATTCAATTGATTTTTCGTCTTTATATATCACTGAAAAACTTTGACATTTTAATGTGCGAATCATCTTTGATTTTTTTCTCTCTGAGATTTCATTGCTTTCAAGATGATTTCCGAAAGTTGTACCAGTCCACGTCAACATTCTTTTATTTCAATTCATCGGCTTTAAATCTTGTGCAGCAAAGTCAGGATATTTTTGCGAAATTTTGTGCCACTGTGCACTGGAAATTTAAAAATCCCACTTTTGTACCAACGCCTATGTCTGGAAAAATTCCAATATTTTTTCCAATCCTGCAGAAACTTTTGAATGATAAATAAAATAATAAAAAACCTCACTGTTTGGCATTTTTTACTGCATCCCTGGCAACGGATTTGCATGAGAGAATCCTGGAAACAATGGAAAATTTGCCTCCAAGATTTTTCCCAACTTTGTCATTCTCATCCTGGGAGCATTTCAGTGACCTTGGGTCAAACTGAAATGGCGCACCCCCTGAAAAAATCCAGACTCCCCTGCGCCACGAAGAAGAACCCTCTGCTATTCAAGGGTTAAAAATGATATTTATAAAATGCATTAATGTTTTGTTCATTTTGTCTGATATTTAATGCAGAATATTTTTCATGGAAGTCCATACTTGTGTAGAAATTAGGTAAATTTTTGAAATTAATGATCCCTGCATCAGCATTTGAATGACTATACTTCAGATTTCTTGAAGTGTCATGTTTCTTATTGAAGACCACAAAAATTATTTCTATTTCAAAATCAAAGAAACACAGTTCAAATAGTTTTAGTGGGTCCTGTTAAAGTTGACCCGTGTGAATATTATAGAAATTCAACTGACATCTATCAGCCAAGCCATGGTTCAGAATTTGTATATTTCGCAAAATTTTGCATAAAATTATTGTCTGAGAAGTTATCACAAGAAAAAAATTAATTTATCTGCATATGAATATTATTTGTGAAGTATATGAACTCTTGGTTATGGTTCCGAAATATGCTTCTGTTTGTTCTCGGACAAAGAAAGGTTCATTTCAATCACAGAGCAAGGAAGGCAGGATTTTTTAATGCATGTTCATTTCGGCATTTACAAAGTCCCAGCTGTGCTGATTTCTGAATGAATGAAGTAAGGAAAATATTGCAAGAAGGCAGCTGAGCGAAATCTATTGTCTTCCAGGGATAATCACTTCATTCCTATGAATGGAATTTGAAAAAAACGCTGCCTGGTGAGAGCCTCTGTCAAGGAAAGATTGCCTGTGCTGAAAACCGGAAAAAACCCCTAAATATAGTACACCATTTCTGAACTTTCGCATTCCTAACTAGTTTTTTTTCATATCCCTGCACTTGAGCCAAGAGATTAAAATATGTTTGTGCTAAAAAGGAGAATCAAAATTTCAAGATTTTCAAGTAACCATAACTTTGTGCAAGAAAAGTAGTCATTCAAATAGTTGAAATGCAAAGTGACAGAATGTTCCACATGGAATCTTAACTTGAACGCATATCTTTCAATTTTCCATCAGCAACCAATGAGTTGAATGCAGAATTTTTCTTTTTTGCCATGAGAATTTCATTTTTAGTTTATTACGGCCTATGATTCAAACTTCAGCTCAAAAAATTCAGTTTTCCAGTTCACACTCAAACCTGCTAGCAATGGTTGCAATTGAACAAGGATCTCAGAGTAATGCCAGTTGAGAAGTGAAGTATAATGAGTTTACGTCCTTCTACTTTCAAGGAGTTTTCTGAACTAGATGGAAAAGTAGATTGGGACACGTTTTTGTGTCAAGATCCAGCAATTTTAACACGTTTTTAACACGTTTTTATTAACTCACTTTCTTGTCCGTTTGTTTGTCCGGATCAAATTTTGCAACTCAAGACTAAAAAGCACAAAATAATTTAGTAGATTAAAAAATTAATCTGAAAAACCACGTTTTCAGAAAGCAAAAAATAACCTTAAACATGGTGCGCATGGAGATTGTTGGGAAGAAGTGAAATACAAATGAAATACAGTAAAATCTCGTTACAACAAACTTTTGGGGACCTGGGAAAAAGTTTGTTATAAAGTATAATTTGTTGTAACGAGATTATCAAAAAAAATGACCCAAAAATTTTTTTCAGCTCAGATCTGCATATATTTTGAATCAGGCTTGTCTTTCAGTTTAAGAACTTGAGTTATTGTTTGAAAATATCAGTGATTTTCTTTTGAACAAAATTCTTCTTCACTGCTGCTGGGAATGCATCCTCAACTTTTTTCAGTAGATCATATTTTTCATCACTAGCAATGGCAGGCCAGGAGAAAAAAAATTTGATTGATCCAACACAAGCAATCACTTCAAGTGCTTGCTTGATGTCAATATCAGTATCCTTTATATCACATGCAATGTTTGCAAGTATTTTCTATAAAATACTTTTCCCTTAATGAACTTTTATAGTTTGTACAGTATGATGCCTAGGTCCAGAGGCTGAAGAATTGCAATGCAGTTTGGTGGCAGATACTCCACTTGCACCATATCTAGGCAAGGAAGAATAGTGTGGACATAGCAGTTGTCCCAGACAAGCAAGATTTTCCTTTTTTAATTTTCAGTTCCTTGTTGACCTGCTTCAGCAATTTAACAAAAATTGCAGTGGTCATCCAGTCACACTTGTACATTCTTGAAACAAGGTGTTTTGCTGATTTTCCAATGATGAGTGGACTCAACTTATCTATCCCTGAAGCATTGCAACAGAAGAGGGTTGTCAGTCTCTGCTTTGATTTTTTGCTACCACAACAAGGATAATTTCTAGTAGCCAATGTGCAATTTGGTAACAATTAAAAAAATTCCATTTCATCTGCATTGAAAATGCTAACAGGGCTGTAAGATGAAATACTTTTCTTCATCTCAGTGACCCACCACTCATTCACTTTTGTGGTGAGAACTGCTGACTCTTCCCCAAAGATCAATTCAGCTGAAATTCAAAATCAATCACAGAAACAATTAAGCCACCCAACACTAGCTAGAAATGATTTGTGGTCTAAAGAAAGTGCCAATGGCCTGGCTTTCTCTTGAAGTAAGGGTCATTTTATAGAAATGTTCCTAGATGGCAAGCCATGCAGCTTTGTCCAGGTCTTCATGAGTAGCAGTCCGCATTTGCTTGCAATGAGGTCCCACATTGAAGTCACACAATTTAATTTTTGACCAAATTTTAAAAATTGTTGACAAAGTTGCAGGCATAATTCCAAATTCACTTGCTGCCACCTTCTTTTTTTGCTGCCATCAACTGCAGCAAAAATGCTTAGCTTCTTATTAAGAGTTTACCGTTTGTTTTTTTTGCAATTTTTCATTCCCCATTCTGTGGACTGCCAAAAAATCATTTTGAAAAACAATATGGAAGGATTTTTGCCATGACTGCAGGGTGACACCATGAATCCAAGCTAAACGATTGCATATTTTTGCTTGAATTTTTTCTTTTCATAATTGTTCATTTTCTAGAAGAAAATTGACACATTTTTTTCACAATAAAGAGGCAAGGCAAACATTTTGTTTGAGAAATTTGACAGATTTTTGTAACCCTGTACATACAACTGACATGCATGGCTGTGTAAAGATACAGAAAAAGAAAAAAAAGCAATGAAAAAATGCACTGAAGTGGGAAACACAAGCAATTTAAAGTTACAATTAATTTGTGTGGCCAATTTTTTTATCTTTAATTTTACCAGCAATTCTTTTCATACAATTCTAAGCATTCCACAGTATCCAGAAATGAAAAGTAAAAAAAATTTCCTGTGTTCACAAAATTTTTGTTGAACAGTCACTGTCTAAACTTGTACCCTCTTTCACAATCCTTGGGGATAGAAACATTTTTAATCTTTTAGGTGTGCATCTTTATTTTTATTCTTCAGAAGACACTGAAGAACTGCTCCTGGGTTGGATGTTTGGATGGATTCTGTGGACTTCTTGGTTCATGGTTTGATACTGTAAATTTTTAAAAATGTCTTCCAGGGAAGTCATTGCTGTTGGGGCAGTTATTCCAGTGTATTAAAGTTTTTATTTGACTGTCCTTCCTGCAAGTTCACGGGAAACAGAATGTTTGGATTAATCTCCAGGGGTCCAAACAATTCTATACATGCAATTTTTGCTGTGTTCCAGGGAAGTGGTTTCATGGAAGTGTGGAAAAACTCTCTCTCCTGGGTGGATCCCATGGAGATTTTGAAACATTTGGGCCTCTATTGAGGCCTCTTTTGATTCAGGCTTCAATTGTGAATAACACAAACAAATTTCAATTAATTTTTCCAAATTTTTCCACAAAAAACCAAAAAAATTGTGTCAAAAAAAGTTTGTTATAACGGAATTCCCAAGTTTGTTATAACGAGATTTTTTTAACATGTAGTCTATAGGCTTTCTGCCGGGACTTGAAAAAAAGTTTGTTGTATTGAAAAATTTGTTGTAACGGTATTTGTTGTAACGAGATTTTACTGTATACGTCAAACATTTGTAATTCATGGGTATATACTCACAGCATTTGCCACCTTTTCAACTCCATGACACACAAAGAGAGTCCCACAAATGAAACAAACATCGAGTACCAAGTAACAAGTGAGAATAATTTTTTTTGAACATGTAGTCTATAGGCTTTCTGCCGGGACTTGAAAAAAAGTTTGTTGTATTGAAAAATTTGTTGTAACGGTATTTGTTGTAACGAGATTTTACTGTATACACTGCCGGCAAACCCAGGTATTTTTTTTTCAACTTACTTGATGTCATCTTCAGGGGTGACACGCGCTAGGATATAGAGAAGTCTTATCGCTAAAACATCCTTGACCATTCCATTTTCGTCCAGTTTGACAGAACCAAATGAACCCAGTAGAAGGAATGTTTTATTCGTTGTGGGTTGTGTGTATAGTGGAAATGTCAAGTGGTTGGTTTCGATGTCATCAGCCAAGTCGAGAATGTCGTTCTCCAGGCACACCAGGAAAAACCTGGCACAAAGTTGGGAGTATCTGCAAAATATATACAGTAAGTCAATTTAGAACTGAATTGCACATAATTGTATGGCGAATGTGATTGTAGAAAAATCCTAGGATGCAATAAACCACACAGTTGAACCTTTCCAAGTCCAATTTCAAGGGACTAGCGAAAATAATTTGATTTAGTGAGGTTTTGAGTTGGGGAGGTTTCCAGATAGGGAAAAATGCATTTTTGTTGTGGGGAAATAGAGAAGAGTTGCAGGAAATGGAAGATCATGATATTCTGGGCCCTAAATCACTTCTTAAATGAGTTGACAGGTTGCCGCAAACTTTGAGGCAAGGGTTCATTCCCCCAATTAATCTTTCTCTTCCTTCCAAGACGCATCAAGTTAGATTTTTCTTGCTTCTCTCTTTCACTGTGCAAGAAGAGAATTGCCAAAAAGTCTCCAGAAATTCAAGTTACTGAGGTTTGAGAGGAAAAGCCTTCAATAAGTTAGAGGTTTTTAGAGCATTTTTCTAAGGGAATTGAAATATAGAGGCTTAAAAATGAGATTTAAGGAGGTATTTGCCTTAGGAATTTTTCAAGTTATTGAGGTTCAACTGTATTTTCAAAGAGACAGGTGGTTGAATTACTCTGGGATTGGATGGTTACCAAAATTTTCCTGAAGATTATCATGCGAGCATCAAGAAAGCTGACCATGATGCTGATATTTCAGTCATCCTCCCATCACTAAAATTTATGAAACTCATGTTGTAGAACAAGAATGCTGGGGAAAAACCCCAGTAAAGGTTTTCCTAATCTCTATTCACTTCTTCTCAAATAGCAACAGAACAACAAAAGTTAAGTAGGATATAAAACTGCTTGAGTTGTTGTACTGTGCAAATTGTTGGGGAATCCTTGCCTTTGTATGATAGAGTACACATGTTTTTGAACTTTTTAAAAGTTTAGGTGTTTGTAATGCTTGATTCACTTATGAAGAGACCATAAAAACCTAAACTCAATTGAAAGCTATACAACTAAGGTTCACTGTAATTCAAAGAAAAATTCCATTGCACACTTGCTTTGCATCATTCTTGAAATGTTGCAATTTGAAAGAAACTAAAAAAACTAACCTGAGTGCTGGTGTGAAACACATTGAATGGATTTTTCATCAACTTTTACAAGTTCATTTAACATTTGTAGAAACTTTCCATCAGTCCCAAATTTGTTTTTGGCTGGGGTGACCTTTGGCCAAACTGAAACATCACATAGTACCCCCAGAAAACTCATTTTTTTACCCAATAAAGACAGGGAAAATGAAGACATCCTGGCAAAGGGCAAATGATTTAGATCAGTGATCCCAAACCTGTGCTCTGCAGACTGACACAGGTCTAAAGAAGTTTTTTTTTGTCTGTCCGCAGGGAATTTCCTCCCACATAAATAAATTCATCAAAAGTAGCAATCAGACGTGTTTGTCTCTTTATCTAAAATTTTGGCAAGACTATGGCAGTTGATATGATCTCACATAAAATGTTGGCTTTTTCTCTGAACAACACATACTTCAGACAAATTTTCACCTGATGAAGTAAACTACCTAAATTTTTTTCATTCTGAGGAACCTTTCTTCATGCCAACCTCACTAATTTTTGAAGACATTCTATTACAGCTGCTTAATTTGTTCTTGACTTAATTTTTAAAAAGAAGCAGAAATTACCTGCAATAAAGTTTCTCAAGCAAAACTTGTTGAGTCTGCAAACATTTTATGGAGATGTGCTGGACCATGGGCCAAGAAGCGTAGGTAACACTGATTTAGTTCGTCAAGAACAATAAAGCCTGTGGTCTCACCTTAACTCTGTGCCCTCATATGTGATGGTCACATTTCCCCTGACATAGGCATCCAATTCCCGCAGTTCCTCCCAGGTCTTCTTGGTCAACAAAGTGTCCACACCGGGCTTAGCCGTTACTACGATAGCACCGAGTCTGGAACCAGATGTCCTGCGGCTCACGTCATAGAAGAACCTGGGGTTCTCCAGAAGAAACCTCTCTTGGACGAGCCGTCTTTCAGTCTGGCCTCGGCCTCCGATCGGTGAGAACAGCAGTTCAATGTCAGTCTCTTCTTTCAGGTATCGCAATGCAGGTGAGAAAATGCAGCAGACCAGAGGCGGGATGATGACAAAGTAACCCGGGTTGTTGCCCACGAATTTGCCGAAAATGCCAAACCATTTCCTCAGACGATCGTCGATCACCTGACCACAATACCGCATGTTTTCTTCCTCGTTCTCGGAAAAGTTAAAACAGCTTTCACGCTGTCACAGCGGGTACTAACCTGTTCAATCTATAAAGGTAACCGGATGTTACATATGATTTATTTTTGTTAATTGGAAAAAAAGTGTGGGCATTATTGGTATCATTTGTGCACTTTTACCTTCTTTTGTGCATTTAAAAAACCATATCCCCCGTTGCTGGGGTGTGTTTGAATGGATGTGGTTAGGGAGGGGAGGCGGTTTGGATGAAGGGATTAGGAAAAAATTTGAACCTTGTGAAAAATGACAACATGCAGCAAATGAAGCTTGTTTATCTATCAGTTATATGTATCCGAATATATCTATCTATCTATGAAGGAAATTACTGTATGCCAAATATTAATTTTAAGAACAGATCATCATTCAATCCCAATAAATTTGGCTCAGGAGTTCACATTCTGAATTCAAACTGAAAATATGCCATTGCCACAAGAACTCTATATATATGAGAAATAATCAAGAACTCAATACAATAGTCAAGAACTCATCTCTCAAAAAATTCAAATCTCTAATAATTTCTCAACCTGTGTGAGGTAGAGACAGGATTTTTTTCACACAATGTGTTGCCTGTATGCTTAGATGTGCTTGGCTCATATAGGTTTTGATACTTTTTGAAATAGATCCAAAGGAGTTTCAAAAATAAAAAATTACTTCAAAATAGCCCCATCATTTGGCAACACTTCAGTGATGCTTGTACATACTCTCAATGGATTCCAATGCTTTATTTTTCATGCATGCAATAAATCCAACAGTGAACAGTCAAAACAATGCGGAAAATTGAATTCACTTAGCTGATTAAGCTGCTCTTCCACAGCGGAAATGGGGCTGCCCCTGTCAGCTCAAAATCAATGATAAGGATGAAATGCCACACAATAACTATAAGTTAAACAATTCTACGCAAACTGGATGATTTTGGTAATTTTTGAATGGGCCACCATCATTGAGAGACACGTTTACACAATAAATAACTCAGCCTTGTCAAGGATTTACTTCCTTTTGAAACCCACCTCACAGTGGTTGCACTATTTCCAGTCCTCGAGTGTTGAACTGTTGATGCACTGGTTGAGCTCAAAGATCACGTAGATCGTGTTGAGCTTTTCGAAAATATTGAAATGCTCCTATTTCGTTTTCTAGAATTTGTTAGAGTGACGAGTCGAACTGCGAGAAACAGTTTCATCTTCCACTGAAATGGAAGATGAAAACATCTATTCAGCAGGGGCACCGATTCAGTATTGGTTTCATTCTGGAGATTTTCATTTGGTGTTTCTGCCTTATTATAACGAGCCTTTCCCGTTGTTCCACGTCCTTCGAAGCGATGTTTTATGAATATTTGTTTATACCTTCTCGTGAAAAATATTCACTTTATTGAGGATTTACAATATTTGTGAACGCCAGAATTCAACTTCGGTAAAAATGTTTGCCTTCGACGATTCTTCAATTGAAGCAAAGCAAGAAATGCACGATCAAAATTTTTTGTTTGTCGCGGCCAAAATCCTGGACCAGAAAATATATTGATCAGATGATTTAGAGATGAATATAATTATGTTCTCAATTTCGCATATACCTCGTCAGAGTACTTGATCGATATTTCGTGAATACCTTACAAATATTGGAGTCTGAATAAGGCCATATGTCAGCAGAAATCGTAATTTTTCGATACTTTACTAAGTCTTGAATGGTTTTTTTCTGCAACCACATGCAGACGTGAAATTGAAATTTTTTTGCTGTTTTCCCAAGCACACTTCTAAAAAATTGTTACTATTCAATTTTTTTCCTCACTTTCACTAGTTTCACAGCATCTGTTTAAAAAGCAGTACTGTGAGTATCTTCCACAATTTTTACCAGTTTTCTTTCTGCGCATGAATCACTGCATCTAGTTATTTTTGGAATTAAGCTATAGAGAATGCTGTGCCTCAAGTATATATACGAGGGTTCTAACAAAAGTTCTCGTAGTAGCCATGAAAATGGCTTACAATTGAGCTGAAAAAAATTATTCTTTAGGGAAAACAGCAAAAAATTTTCAATTTCACGTCTGCATGTGGTTGCAGAAAAAAAAACATTCCAGACTTAGTAAAGTATCGAACAATTACGATTTCTGCTGACATATAGCCTTATTCAGACTCCAATATTTGTAAGGTATTCACGAAATATCGATCAAGTACTCTGATGAGGTATATGCGAAATTGAGAACATAATTATATTCATCTCTAAATCATCTGATCAATATATTTTCTGGTTCCAGGATTTTGGCCGCGACAAACAAAAAATTTTGATCGTGCATTTCTTGCTTTGCTTCAATCGAAGAAGCGTCGAAGGCAAACATTTTTACCGAAGTTGAATTCCGGCGTTCACAAATATTGTAAATCCCAATAAAGTGAATATTTATCACGAGAAGGCATAAACAAATATTCATAAAACATCGCTTCGAAGGACGTGAAACAACGAGAAAGGCTCGTTATAATAAGGCAGAAACACCAAATGAAAATCTCCAGAATGAACCCAATACTGAATCGGTGCCCCTGCTGAATAGATTTTCATCTTCCATTTCAGTGGAAGATGAAACTGTTTCTCGCAGTTCGACTCGTCACCATAACAAATTCTAGAAAATAAAATAGGAGCATTTCAATATTTTTGAAAAGCTCACCACGATCTACGTGATCTTTGAGCTCAACAGTTCAACACTCAAGAGGACTGGAAATAGTGCAACCACTGTGAGGTGGGTTTCAAAAGGAAGCAAATCCTTGACAAGGCTGAGTTATTTATTGTGTAAACGTGTCTCTCAGTGATGGTGGCTCATTCAAAAATTACCAAAATCATCCAGTTTGCGTAGAATTGTTTAACTTATAGTTAATGTGTGGCATTTCATCCTTATCATTGATTTTGAGCTGACAGGGGCAGCCCCATTTCCACTGATGAGGAAGAGCAGCTTAATCAGCTAAGTGAATTCAATTTTACCTTTTTTTGTTGTAGCCCAGCTTTCCCCTCAGAATTTTTGAATCAACTTGGCATTCTTTCTAAGGGTTGCCTCCACGTCATCCAAGGCAATTCCGCCATTTTCATCAACAGCCTCCTTCACAGCCACCACATTGGCCGCCACTTCGGCGGCTGTGAATAAGGCGGCTGTTGATGAAAATGGCGGAATTACCTTGGAAGACCTGGAGGCAACTCTTGGAAAGAATGCGAAGTTCATTTTAAAAATTCTGAGGGGAAAGCTGGGCTAGATTCTTGAAAGTTCTTGAAAGTCTACGTTTTGCCGAAAACACTTCCTCTTTCCAGAACTGATGGTTATAAAATGTGAAAGTACAGCATACACGAATAAGGGATTCGAACTTGATCGTTTCGACGTCACTGTCACATGATGGAGAAGGGTACATTTTTGTTTCAGGGAAGCATGAACGACAGACATACTGGCTGTACTTGCTGAGTTATTGAAAATGTCACGCGAGCTTCGATTCTGAATCATGGATATCAACCAGAGATTAAAACTTTTCCCGAAAAAATTCTTGCCCTGAGATTAAGTTTATTTAATGAATGCCAAAAATTGAGTCACTTCTTCCCTGTATTGTTGTTTGTTCAATTTTTTTTCTATTTTGAGTGAGATTACCTGGACTAATCTTATGATTTTGGTAGATGGCAGTTAATTTGGTCTAATTTGTGTAGCATTATATATGATGCTTCCAAGTATTAAACCCTTCATCGGAATCATTGATGGAAAACCGTAAAGAATGTGTTGAATAACCCACATTTTATGGAGATTATGTATTCCTGAGTCCAACTTGATTGATTTTCTCTTTTTTCAGGTGGAAAATCCATGCATGCTGATGCAGTTTGTGCCTGAAGCTATTTTTTATACTTGTGAATCAAAAATGTATCAAACTTCAAAGTGGGGGTTCAGTGGAAGATCCCACTCAGTTCTATTGAATAAGCCAGAGGGGATCCCTGGGCCCTCAATAAAGATAGGCTCAGCTTATTTCTTTATGCCACGAAAAAGCTTGAAATGTTCAATTCATAAAGTCAATTTTAAATGTAAACTAGAGTTCATGCATTTATAACAAATTCCTAAAGCTAGGCAACTTTTTTTGACAATGTTTTTGGGTCGCAAGCCAGCTCTGGGCCAAGGTGAAGTGCTGCGTTGGCGCTTGTGTGGAGGGACGCAGAGTGAAAAACCTGCAAGAAAATGGGATTTAGCCAGGGGCAACTTTTAAGAACCTGGCTCAATCCCAGGGTTATTCTGGCCTGTATAAAATGGCTGTGCATTATGCGCAGAAAATAAATCTCCAATCAGTCTTTTCTCATTCTCCAATCAGTCTCCAATTAGACTCCAATCAGTATTATTTTAGCAAGTCAGTCTTAGTCAGTACACTGTCAGTCAGTCAGTTGACAGTTCATTTTTACTCTGGTCTTTACTTGGGTCTTGAACCAATACTGTATATCTATCCTGCAGTGCTGCTGTTCCTCCAGTCTCAGTGTAGATACTTGTCTGGTTCCTGCAGTCTGCTTGGTGATCCCTTGTGATGCTGATGGGAGTCCATTGGACCTGTGATGAGCCAGGGATGCCTTATTGGCACAAACTTCCACTGAATAAGAGGTGAGTGCTTGTGCATGGCTCCCGCTCTGAGGCCCAAAATCCATGGCTGAGGTAGTTCTTCAATTTTGCATTAACCCTTTGAGAGAATTAGTATTGTGTATCAGCGTATATTGTATTCATGTGAAGGTTTTGGAATGAGACATTCTCCCAAAATTTGTCATTTATCAATATTTCCATGAAAATATGGTATGCATTTTGACCATTTTGTTTGAATGTTTGGCGGCATGATATTGATTTTGCATATAAATTTTTGCACATATGGAGCTTGAAAACTGTTTTGCTGGTTCATACTTAATTTTATGGACTGTGTGTGTGTGAATTTGGGAATTTCATTAAAATGTCCTTCTTCTTTGTGTCTGTGTGTGATGTGTGGAAGTCCACAGATACACTTGCATAAAGTTTGATCTCAATCAAATCCTAATATTACCAGGGATACTTGTGCAATGCAGACAAATTTATATCATTTTCACACCAGCAGACAGCAAGCACTACTACCCAGCAAATAATTTTGCCATTGCAACCTGCGTTGCAGCTCCATTGGCAAGCCATTTTGACCCAAACGTTGGGCTAACGGCTGTTTGGTCACTGTCAAACGGCTGGGGGAGCAGTCGTTCCCTGGGTCGTTCTCAAATGCAGCCAGCATGCATTGCCAATGACCCCTGTTTCCCAGCATGCATGCAACCACCCCCCACCCGCCTTTTTAATTACTGTTGTACAATCCATTCAGAAACCCATTGCACACCCATTCTGAAAATGACCCCAGATATGCATGGAGCAGAAAAAAAGA
>CAJPEX010001890.1:32252-47460 GCA_905338405.1 Notodromas monacha
TTCTGGAATGGTGCTCTCAACAAGGGGAGCATTTTTATTGCTCAGGAAACGTTGGGAGTACCGTTCAAAAACGATTCTCAGCATGGCTTCTTCTCCAGCCATGTTCTGAATGGACTGCCAACGAGTCTTGGAATGCTTCCCTGAGAATGCCACAGCAGGTCGTTGGGCTCTGCTCCCAACCATTCTGAGAATGGGTTCCAGAACCCATTGGCAGTCCATTTCCTTAAGGGTTCACAGCCCAACTCCCCCATTATCTGCTGGGTAGGTGTCTATGCGTGAATCAAATGCATTTACAGTATTTGGCAAAAAATGAGGGAGAAACAAAGAAAATAGAGCAGATTCACTGAATTTGAAGTGCTAGCAACAAATTCCAAGGTTTTTTTTTGCTTGAACAACCGAATTAAAAAATTAAAGCGGGAAATTCCTGGCAAAATATTTGTAATCATCATCGCTATAGTTTCAGAAACCGAGAGAGGTCATCCAACAAAACACGCCACAAATACTCACCAAAAATCTAATGACCTCAAACAACTCACTCCTGATGTTCATGAAAACTGGAAACAAGAAGTGAAAAAACACTAGATTATACTGGAAACTCTGTGTCCAACAAAACACCAAAGAAACTTCACTTCATCTCCAGATTTGGTCATGTCCAAATCTCTGAAACCCTGAAATTTTGAAATCCATTATTTGTATATTATTTTGAAATTTCAAAATCACATTTTCTAGAAGACTTGATCTTGGCCCCATACAGCCTATTTGTTTGAAATTATTTGTAGTATTTTAATTTCATTTGTCTGTATCCTAACAATCCCTGACAGATAGCTGTAAGGGAAGTGAAAAAAAGGTATGCTGCATTCAATAAATACTGTGGACTGCTGTATTTGCCACATTTCACAACAATCAGAAATCAAACCTCAATGAGAATCGTGTATGCAAGTTTGCATTATTTTCCCAGGAAAAATTCAGCCTAGTGTCACATATCATGCCAGAATATTTATTAAAACTTGGATTTTCCTGAAAAGGAAGAAGTTTCCTGGTGTCCAAGTCATCTCTTCATTGTCCATTTTTATCTATCCTAATCTCAAGGGGATAAGAGAAACATTTTTGTCCAGCATCAGAATCCAAATTCCCTGAAATCCCTGATGATGGAATAACGGCAATTTTTCTTCCCATCCGCATTTTCTCTTTGACTGATGATTCTGTTTGACGAAGCTGTTGACAGCTGATGATTTCAATTTTTGAAAAATCAAAAATTGACAGCAAAATGGGCAACACCACAAGTCCATGTGCCACACCAAAACCCGTCACCAATAGAGTTATTTTGAAGAATGTCACGTACATATATGATGTTGAGAAGGCCAATGGAAGGGAAGCGAGGACTGTTGAAATCGCACCTTCAAGTTTTGCAAGAGAATATCATCAAAATATGGTCATCTGCTGTCATGCAGTGGAATGAAAAACCCATCCCGAAATTTAAAACTAATTTCACAAGTTTCTGAATGATTTGCCTTATTCTTCCAAAGACAATCATGCATATACATTTTTGGGTATAAATTGGCATGCTTTGACCAATCCATGAACAAGGAAGTTAAATATCAAATATTCAACAGAAAAAAATTGCAAAGTGAGCCTAAATTTTCAATTTTTGACTGTGAAATCTGTTTCCCCAAAAAAGATAACAAGATGATTTGGGAGAGCCTCTCTTGAAATTTATTCTTCGAAGTACAGTATTTGAAAGGTCAAGAAAAATAGAATGCCCAGCAGAGTTCCCCAAAATTTTTTGTCCAAAGGACTGAAAAATGTCTAAAATTGTTTCAGCTGCCTGGCAAAGTTACATGACATTTTTGCTGGCGCAAAAAAGTTTTTAATTCAAGACTTACTGTATCTGAAATTTTTCTGTATTTTGCCAAAATTAAATTGTGAATCAAGGATGAAACTTTAGTGGAATTTCATAAAAAAATTAGAAAGGTGGGCTTGAGGAAGAGCTTCTCAGAGTGAAACAAGTATTTCAATTTTTCATTCTGAGAAGTATTGAGAACATTTTTTCAGCATGTTGAAATTTGTTTGAAGCATTAGTAGGAAAAAAGAGAACTTTTCCTCTTCCTCTGAGAAGTTTAACTGCCATTTTCTTTCTGAAATTTTGCAAAAATAAAACAGACATCATTCCTAAATGTAAAAAAATTATTCTGAAAAATATTTCCTGCATATTCCTAGCAAAAAACTGCTGTGGACAAGCACCAGTGCCTGCAGACCATGGATTGGGGAACGCTGCTGTACATCCTACAACTGAAAATGAAAATTTGATGGCTCAGTTAAAAAAAAATGAAAGTCTGTGAGCATTTGAAAGAAACCTGATCTTTGGCTTTTATTTGCAGGTTACATCACAGATTAAACAGAAAAAGTCACATAAGTATACTGAGGGAATTTTGTCTTATAAAGTGTATGAAGAAGAAACTTGAATGCTGTACTTTCATATCTGACTGTTTTTATTGACTTACCTTGCACTATTGGAGCTCCGATGTGATCAAGGGACTCGCACACCTTTTCTGCACGACTAAACTTGTTTGAGGCAACATATGCATGGGAAACATGCGTGGAAAATTCAACAGCATATCCAATGCACATGAGGCATGAAATCATGGAAATGGGATCCAAGCTCACATTCCAAAGTGACATGAATCCTAAGACACCAACTTGGATGGAACAAATGGTTGCCATGACCCAAACTGAGCTGATTGGATCAGGAATCATCAGCAGGGACACAAGCAACATAACACCTGCTGCAATGGCTGCATCCTGTACTGTAGTGGGCAACACTTCCAGTGCCTTTTATACAACATCAATGAGGAGAAAAATAATGCCAAGATATGAGCTGCTTTATTATGCAATAAAGGGAAAATTCAAGGTTTAATTTTAAAGCTCTATCAAGATTCAGCAGGCATGTTTTATTTCTGCTTATAGATTTCAGAAGCAATATCAGCAGTTATCAGAAGTTACATTCTGAAATTATTATTTTCTTCACACATTTTAATTGAGTCCTCCACTGATTTATTGAAAAAGTCTCTGTTCTTTGGATCTTCGATCAAACAAAAATATTCTAAAAATTTCAATTTTGACACATCCTGCGTTATTTTGCTCTTAAATTAAATGAGTGATCCTGCTTCAAAGCCAACCATGACCAACAAACTTCCCAGTAAAAAAAAACTACTTCTTGAAACAATTATTTGCGAAGAGGCTTGAAGGAAAATTGTGGAAGATTAATTGAAAAACAATGCAGGAAATTGTTTCGAATTATTGTTCACCCACCTGGTCATATAAATCATCAAGCTCATAGTAAGCTGTAACATTGAATGAAGCTTCATCGCAAAGACGTCTCATATTTTGCATAAGCTGAGCTCCCTGGAATGTCTTCTTCAAGTCTTGGGCTTGCACCAATAATCTGGATGCAGCAATCACTGTTTTGGTGGCATTGGTGATAAATTTGATGTCTTGGTTGAAGACGTATGGAGCAGAAGGATTCTCTAGAAACTGAATGGTGAGAATATCATGATAAATGCTGGGAAAATTCTGGTAGGATTTCAGCAATAGAACAATTTCAAGGATGCAACAATTTCAAATTTTGACTAAAAGATATGTTGGGCAGTGAATTTTGGCTTGAGGCAATCAGGGTTTCCGACAGGAAATTCCTGTCTAGCATTCCTTTTTGATGAAACTGTCTTTCTTTCCGCCTGCCAACTTTACTCCTGAATTATCATCATTATTATTATTTCACAGTAAGGTCCCAAATGAAAAAAGTTTGGCAGATGAATAGAAGCCTCACTATTTATTTTTGTCAAGTACAGTTCTTTTCAAAATTTGCAACACCAAAGAAACATCGATATCTGAGGGTTGATTATTGGAAAAAATATGATAATAAACAGTCACTTGTTATCATCAGAGGTGGATGCAGTTTTTTCTTTGGCCATGCAATCCTTTCTTATTGGTGTCTATTACATTTTTCATCCACAACTCAGCTACAGAAGGAAACAAGAGAAAGACCTGAATCACAGTGGATGCCTTCCACTGAAGTACACTGACATGAAGTTTAATAGACCAATAGCACTTGCATGCTCTGCAACTTTGTAATAATTATATTTTTTACTTCCTTCATCCATTGCCAGGGTTGATGTTTTAATATTAATTTGAGATGAATTACAGTATTAGAAAATTCTCACAATGAATGTAAAAAGCAGAGTATGGACATCTTGAAAAGAGTCGCAATGACCCTTGTGATTGCAATTGGGCAATAATAAGAAATTCCCAGTGATTGAAATTGGCGATTCAAAACGTTAAAGCCTTGCAATTGCAACTTTGATTGAAGAAAAATTTTCTTGATGGGCTGCAATGCAAACAAGCAATTGACTTGTTGATTGCAATTAACAACCCTGGTCCGGGTGTCCTAACAATCTCTTGGTGAAGCATGCAAATTATTTTGCGTGAAAATTGAGAATTTTGGTTCAACAATGAGCTGAAATAAATACAAACCTTTTGCAGTTGTGTGATGAAGACATCTTCTTTTGTTATTTCAACATTCGGGTTCGTGGTATTCATATGATTCAAGAAGGAGTCATACCAGAATTCGAGATATTGGCGTTTAGCAACATGCTCATCTGCTTCCAGAGATTCAATGAATTTATAAATTGTTTTTCTAACTGAGGGATTCCAATAATCGAGTGGTTCCAAGATGATCACCTAGAGACAAGAAACAAGTACGCATATTCGAGTATGCATCACATTTGAAAATGAGTTTCACCCAGTGATGAACGATGTTAAAAGAAAGATGAAAGACGTCGCACTTGTATTTTATAAGGGTGCCAATAAAACTTCTTTTGGTCTTCTCTGAAAAATTTCCATACTTCAGAGCCCTGGCCCACAACAGCACTTCTGTCAAGACCAGTTTCCAGGATCATTAATCCATAAACTCCTCCTGCTAGGTAAGCCCCAAACACCAGTAAAACCATGACCTGAAATAATGTAGAAAGAAATGTATATGATTTTGTAATATTTCCATAAGGATAAATTCATTTACTTTCCAAAGCCCCAGATTTTTGGAAGAAAAGAAGTCAAAATATTGAGTGCGGTGAGAAATGCACTCAATATGAAATCAGAATAATCAGAGAAAGTTATATTTCACCACCAGTACGGGATCACTTGATTGCAAAAATGTACTTTTAATAAAATGTCACTTTCAATTTCAAGTCTTAATTATAAAATCGTTCATTTATTATTCAGTTTATTGCAACTTTTTGCACAGCTTATTATTGCGAATTTCGTTCGAGTTGAAGGCAAACCTTTTCTTTGAAGATTTTGTGATCTACATTTTTTTAAATCTACATTTCTAAATAATCCTTCATTCAACTTGTTACCAAAACCAGACAGCAACCAATTTATTCAAGTATCCATTGATTGAATAAATATGCCAAACGGAAGTATTTTCACAAACCTTCACTGTTGGATCGCAAAGCCACGGTGCCAAAATGTTCTTGAAGAAATAGTCGAATAGCATATCTCCGCTATCTTTTGGATTTTTGGGATCCTTCTTTGATACACCACCAGGACACATAAGTTTATAAAGGGAGGATCTATGACCTGAAGAGCACCAAAACAAAAAATATTCATATTCAGTGAATGTGAAAAAAATCCGTCATCTAACCATTATAACTGGAAAACTAGGGGGCAAATGTGTGCGCATAATAAGAGACATGAGAATAGTTTCAAATCATGACGGAAATTAATTTTTACAGAATTTATTTTTTAATGTAATTTACAATTTCATTTGGGTCACACTGGATTGAAATTTTTAGCAGGAAACAGTCCAGGAATTAAGAATTTTCCTCAAGGCTAACATTATCCTCCATTTTTCGCGTACCTCGAAACCTTGGACTGCCACTTTTTCGCAGAAAAAAACTTCAAGAAAACATCTAAATATCTGAAAACATGAAGGTATGGTTGTTGTTATGATCAGATCATCCGTAAACCCATTATCATTGACGGTCAACATTTATAATTGTGCGAACACGGCTCGCATAAATTATGAGCAAAAATTCGGTCTTTTGACGAGAACCTTCCAAATTTTTCATAATAAATTATGCGAATGACCATCATCTTTGGAATGTATCTTTCTTGTTAATGTCTGGTTCGTAAAATAAGGCATATTTTTTATCATTGATCCGCAGTGGCCCGAAAAACAATGCATCAATATTTTAGCCGAAATATTCTCGGAGTTTTTGATGAACAAGTATGACGTTGACCGGTGAATAAATCCGCAATAATTTTTGAATTTTTTCTTCTTTGGATTCAGGTCAATTGATATGATCAACATGCGAAATTGAAATAAACTTGCACATCCGGAGGAAATTTAACGACGTCCTTATTCCTCAAAATTTGCAAGAATTTATCGAATAAATGTTCAAAAGTTACATTGAGCAATTCATATACAATACTGAAATTGTTCATCAATGACGAACTGATCATGGAAATGAATGTTTTCGGAGTTCCGCTAACTTTAATCTGCCTCAACACTTTTAAAACGACCTTCGCTTATTTTTGGTATGTGTCTGTCTCAATACTCTCAAAGCACGTTGACAGGCACAAATTTATACGCAAACACTAATTTCTTCCAATCACATTTGGACCTTGTCAAGTTAAACCTTCAAAAATCAAATTTCTAGACCATCACTCAAGTCCAATGCAATTTAAACTACATAACTTTAAAAGTTTCAAATCAATTTCAAAAAATTCCTCGTAGTTGTGTCCTTGTATCGTTCTTGCATTCATTCGAGGTTAAATTTTGTAATACCTATTCCAGCAAACGAAATAAATGCAAATTATTTTATGCATGCTCTCCAGACACAAAAAATTAGACATTCTTCTGCTTTTGATGGTAAATCTATGAAGAATGAGGAGTTCTAGAATTTGGTCATACATTTTCATCGCTTTTTCATGTCACATTTGGAATTTAAACGAGCAAGGTTCAAATTCATTTTCAAGCAAAAGAACTTGAAAAAATAAACGCAGCCCGATAATTAAATTTACACAAGTTATTTTTGCGACTAACCAGCCTCAGATCTTGGTGATACTTTCAAGCAAGTGATCGAATGACGGTTTTTAGCTTCCAAGACACCATCAATTGCCAAAACTCCGCCAAAAAACGTGAGTTGAAACACGTATAAACACATGACCGATGCTCCTATAAAAAAAAGAGTGAAACCATGTTTCCAGGTTTCCCCTGAGACCATGGCAAATACAGGATTACCTGCATACAGACAGAAAGTTTCCACTGCAGAAAAGGGAGTCATGGAGCCAATCCAGTAGCTAGCAGAATCAGTGAGTGATGTAATGGTCAGGGAAACAGCAGCTTCTGCGTATGTGGTTCTCATGCGAACAGGGATTCTGTCAAACACTGATGTTCTTCTCCAGGCTGATGTCAGCACAAATGTATTGTCAATACCTATCCCTAAATATATGTACAAGAATGGGACTTTCAGGACATGTGAGGGAATATTATAGGTGTGATCAATGAAAAAAAATCTCACAGTACCTGTGTGAGCATACTAAATTTGAAATTTCAAATTCCCAACTTGTGTGTATACATGCTGGTGATGCCTTGTAAAATGAAAAGTCCTGGGAACATCATCACTCTTTCTAGCATTTTTGAATGCAGACGACACTGTTTTGCTTTTGTTCATCATTTAATTTGGAAGCAATTTATCACATGAAGAAGCTTCAGCATGAACAAGTATATATGATGCATTTTCAAAGCTTTTCTTGATGTTGGAACATTTATTTGTACAACAGTTAATTATTTGCTTTAAAGTTCTGCACATTTTCTATTTCGTTTTTACAATCAACTTCACTGTCATGAAGGCAAACCTGAGGCAATCAGCAGGTGATACCTTGCAATTCAACCCAATAATCTGTTGCTGGACGAAGGTCAAATTGCAAAGCAGTCAAATTGCATGACAGCCTCAAGTGGCATGTTTTCTACATGACATTTGATGTTTTGTGGTTCTCCAAAGGTCAAATTTTGAGGAAGAGGTTATTAAAGAGTTGACCTCCCAGCAAATTCAATCATTGAATTGTGTGATGATGGTCAAATTGTGAGAGGTTGAATTGCAAGGTACCACTTGAACTAATCTAGGAAGAAATTGGTCCAACAAAAATTCTTGGAATATAAATTCAAACAGCATACAGTATGCAATTCATCAGAAAAACAATTATTATTTTAAAATCAGACTTTCCTTAGCATAAGAAAAACCATCAGCTTTGCTTGAAATACTCTCCAAACAATTTGTGCAAAAGTCATCCTCTGGCAGCTAATTTTGCTCTTCAATAAAGATATGAGGCACCCCTTCTTGCAGAATGTAGTTTGTGTAGCTCAGGTTCTTGTTCAGAATTCTTGGGATTGACATGGATTTTTGCTTCCAGGTCTTTCAAGGTATAATTCCATCATCTTTAGTCACAGCTGTGGAAGAATGTTTTTTTCTGGACAACAATTTTTTTTGCGTTCAATAGTATGCCGGAAGAAGTTTCGATTTGATCTCTCGTAGTGGTTGCATTAGTGCAGTGGTTCATTATCCCGACGGCAGAATTAATCGTCCAGATGAAAGAAATTGTAATTCTTGAGGAAATAATCAGGTTTCACAGAAAAGATGTTCCAACGAGAACTCGGAAAAATCATCATACTGCCTCATTCATGCAGCGGTTTCTTCATGGGAGGCAAACAATTACATGATACAACAAAGCAGAATGATTTTTTCCACATTTAAAAATTCTAAAAAGATCAATGATGTAACCGGGATGTTATGTTTTTTATTGATCGGCATCACCGGAATTTTCAAATCCCAACGTAAAGGAATTCAAAATTCCATATTTAACATGCTAATAAAAAAAGTTTTGACGTAATTCCTTGATTGTTCACACCCAAAAATGGGGCTGGTAACCCCATGCATTCCAAATCTATGTATGCTAATCTCTGGGCCAGAAAACCAGGCAAGTACAATTTCTTTTTTTTACGAAGTTCAAACAAGAATTATCCACCATTTACCCATCTGTTTATTATTTAGCCTTGAATTTCGTTACTTTCCTAGCTATCCCCAAATAAGAGACTCACCGGCCTACTTTTAGATTACTCAAGTCAAAATTGATGCATTTATAAAATTAAGGTAAAACATAAATTGAATTTATGTGTGGAAAAACCCCAAATTCGATTCATTTTTTTAAATCTGCTAAATTGGCCTATAAACCGTTGACCTTGACGCCTAAACTTGAAAAAAGAAAATACCCGTGCCAACCATGTACATCCAATTTCAATTTAAATTCAGATAGAAAAAAGTTTAGTACTTGAGTAAATACGATGAATACTAACCAACTTTCAATGCATTCATGTTAAACTGCATTATACTTGAATCTCGTGCGCTGAACAACAATACGAAATTTGCACAAAAGGACGAACAGTATGCACATTTTCAGACAATAATCACCCACCAATCATCAAGAAAGGAGCAGCGTAGTTGATGGTACTAAACCTGACTTTGGCATACAAACAAAGTCCAAAGGCTGTCGCAGTTCCCATGCAAGTGGATGCCAATCCCATGAGCACCACGAAGGGTTTGTTTCGAACCCAGTCCATGCTGAGTGATGCCAGGAATGAGTAGGCCACCACGAACCCGATCGACAACCCAATCAAGTGCACTGCTTCGAGTGATGTTTTCTCTCCTTCCGCCTCGTCTTCGGATCTGGTGTACCAAAATATCTTCACTGAGTCAGACGTGAAATTTCTCGCCAATCTGCCGAATTCTTCCTCCCATGCTTTGAATCTGTTGGATTGAAAGGCCAAATCAAGTACATCAGTTATTGAGTTACCATTTTTAGAACTCAGTGTGATCAGATTTGTTGAGGAATCATTTTGGATGTGCGCAGTTTTGTTTGGATTCATCCAGAAAAAGTTAAAGAGACAAAATTGGAACAGATTCGAGGAACCTCAATCTTTGCCTTTCTGTGTTTGCCTCAATTTTTTTAAAAATCTTAGTAATTCAGGAATCCAGTTGTCATATGGTTCCATTGGATCCAAGAAAAACGAATTGAATTTTGCAGCCATCCAAGTGCAAGTTATGAAGGACTCAACTCTTGTTCAGATATGTTACTTCTCAGTAGTCTTTATCATCATTTGACTGCTAGAGAAATGGCTTGATTGTTGTATGTAATGGTAAAAGACACTGTCATGTTGTTCTGAGGCTTTGTCATGCAACAGTGTCTCAGATGAACAGAGACATTTTCTACATGCAACAAAGGTAAACTGGCTGTTGTTGCAGGAGAAAAATGCAATTGTGAAAAAACTGTTGCATGCTTTCCACATGCCATGATGATCAGATGACTATCATTGCATGTGATTGCAATTGCACCATTATATGACCACAAATCTGTTGTAGGAACAAGGGTTTAAATTTACCCTTGTTTGTAGTTCATAATTTGTTTGTACTATGAGGGCGCTTTTGCCCCCAAAACATGTTTGTTCTCCAGAATGTTTGTTTTGCAGGGGGTTTGTACTACAGGGTACCTCTGTATATGATTTCCTTCTTCAACATCACCTGGAGTCAGAAGCCAAAAAATAGAACCAACAAATTTCTTCACTAAAATTTTTTAACCCTTGGACGGCAAAGTCAGAGTATTTTTGCAAAATTTTGTTTCACCTCCGGGAAGAAAAGAAAAAAATGACTACAGGGTGCTGAGGACAAAGTTCAACAAATCCTGATATTTTTTTTCTTTTTGCACAGAAAAAATTCTCAGGAAAATAAAAAAATGCTTTGTTAAGCAACAGGATTTTCTTGGATTAATCCTGACTTTGCCTCAGCCAATTTGGAAGAGCTTTTCTGACCTTCAGAAAACTGAAAACACCCCAGCATACAAAAATAATCCAATTTCAGCCAGTGATGGGAAAGAACCCTCCACTCTCCAAGGGTTATAAGCTTATACTTTAGTACATTATTCAAGCTCCCCTTACACATATACACCCAGTAAACCCTGTTAACCCTGTTAACATGTTAACATTATGTGAAAGAACATAAGAAACAGTTGTAAATATAATAAGCTATTATAGTCATTCAGTGAATAGTTGTAGCAGAAAAAGTTGAAAGTGAAATTTGTACGTAATCCCATTTTCAACTGGCGGGTCATTGAATTTGTGACTCTGATTGGAAATGAAAGGCTGTTTCTGGATCACTCCCAAAAAATTTTTGGAAACAATTTTCCCGGCTAAGGTAGGTATATCTGTTGGTTTAAATAACGGCATTTCAACCTTTTTATACAGCTATTAAATTTTAGAAAAAGCTCCTTTCAAAATTTCAGGAATTATGTGTATGAACAGGAGCTACAGTGTGTCTCCAAATGCAGTACTTATTTTTGGAACACTTCGCGGTCAAATACCCAATTTGAAGTGCCTATACCTCATGTTCAGGCGTGACAAATTTTAAAATCTCGTTCTCAACTTGTTGAAGCACATGAAATTCAATTAATGCACCTAATTTTGAGCCCCAAAATAATCCATCACAAAAAATGCACCGAAACTCTCGTAAATTGTATAATGGATACCCAATAACGGTTCGAGTACGCAAAAACCAGAAACAAACCCGCCAGTGGAATCGAAACCCGTGTAAGCCAGGTAATATTTTGCCGCCAAACAAGTCACGGTCCCATTGCCAATTTGAGCAGCATTTTCTCCACCGAATTCCCCAGCAAAATTCAGCATTTTTCCGGTTCTCGGATGTCGGAACCGAGGATAAGTGACCCGCAATCTACCGGCTTCTATTTCCGGAATCAAATCGTCCAGCTCAAAGAAATCCGCTGTCACGCATTCATCAGCGCCATTTTTGCTTTCATCATCAGGAATTCCATCACGACGACGACGATGACGAGCACAATGCGTGTCGAAACTGATGGCGCCCAAATCGGACGCCACTTTGAACCGACGCACAGCGACGTGAAATCGCATCACGTCTCTCCAAGTCTCAGCTCGAAACACCGACACTTCCGACGATTTTTGCCTCTTATTATTGTCAATCATTGCCTCGAAAATAACCTCTGCTCTGTAGGAACTGACAGGAATGCGATGGCGGTTGAAGTCCTGGGATGGCGGAAAAACGGCGGTCAGGAGGCGCCTCGTGGACTCTGCGCGGCGTCCACGAGGCAGAAATTCACTGACGTCATTCTTGGTGTAGCCCAGGTTCTGGAAGCCCGTGAGGAACAGGAGGAACACCAGGGGTGGGATTGCCACGAAATACCCGGGATGGGTACCAACTAGGTAACCCAGGCGTCCCAGCCAGGTTTCCGCGAAGGAATTCAACCAGACTGACACTTTGCGAAGGACCATCTTGAATAATTCCCATTCCACCTACAATGAAATAAATATATGCACATTATGCAACACCCAGGCTTTTGAATTTTGTCGTGAAGCAGTTTGTTGCATCCCGAAGCAATGCAGCTCCAGCATCCGGTTGAAACTGGACCCAAAAACTTGTTGGATCTTGAGGCCAGTGAGTCTTGCTAAAATCCCATTTTTGCAAGACTCACTGAGCCTCACTAAAGGACAAGAAGTGGTCATCACTTCCTCAATTTTCCTAAAATCGGCAAATCCTGAGCCAGGAAGAAATCACCTGATTTCTTTCTGACCCAGTCCAAGCACCTGGCTATAAAAGCCTTCATTCCTCTCTGAGAGGAGAAGTTTCAGAACCTAGTGTTAAAGGGCTTTTTAACTTTAATTACCTCATTCATTGTTCTGAGCTAACCAATCAAGCCAACAATTGACTCTGCCATTACAGCCATTTAATTAACAGCCAATTGATGAACTGGGCAATGAGAATGAACTCCTCTGACAAGAGTTTGAGTTCTTATTCAAAACTTGCATTCTGATGGATGCAAAATTAAATTCCTTTGTCTGGGATCCAATGGACCCATGACACAGCTTAAGTCAGTCCATATTTAGAGAAACCCTTCTGATGATGACAGTGTTGGGCATTTACCCAGAAACCCTACAAAAGAACAGACAATAAAGACAAAGGCAAACAACTAAAGCCCAGAAAATGAACTGGTTTATGTCCAAGAACATGTATTCAAGAATACACCATAAATTTACATATATTTTTTTGAAGAATAATTCATTGCCCATATTGATTGCAAAGTAATTATTGATTGCAGGATGCACCAGGAACACTGGTAACACTACATCATACAGTGGAGTACCCATCCTTTTCAGGCTGTGGACTTGCAAACTCCCAAATAATTTGTTGCAGACTGGAAAATTTCAAAAAAATATTCCTGTGGACTGGCAAAGTTCTATGACATTTTTGCAGACTAAAAATGTTTGTTTGAAAGGCAGGTAAAAGTTTCTGGTTTTTCCAAAAACAGGTTGAAAACCAACAAACCAGCTCCAATAGAATGTCTTCAAAATTTAAAAAGTTGAGCTTGATTTTTTCAAGCTCAACTTTCTAAATTGTTGAAGACATTCTAGTGGTTTCTCAAAATGAAAATTGAATCATCTATTTCAGCAGGTTACAATTTGTTTGTGTTATTAGGAGAAAAGAAAGCTTTTATTTTTCATCAGATAATTTCAACTGCCATTGTCTTTCCAAAATTTCAGATGAAGATAACAGATATCATTGATAAATTTATTACCCAGAAGATTTGCTGCGGACGAGAAAAATAATATTCTTCTGCATTGTGGCACTGCTGTTCCTCAGACCATATGGGTTGGGCAACACTGCTCCACAGAAAGTAAAAAACATTTGTGAACAAGTCAACAGCTGAACGCAAATAATATTTTCAAAGATAATGAAAAATGAAAAGGGAGTAGAGATCCATCACGATAAAGTTTGTGTGAAACCTGCTTCATGAATAAGCAGAACCGTAGTAAGAATAAGCTAGATGACTTAACTGTTGGAATCTGGATGACATTCAGTAAAACAAGGCTGTATGAATCATCTAAACTTTCATTTCATTCTTTACGCATCTTATTATGAGACATCCGGTGCATCATGAAAACAGAAAGCCAGCAAATTCGCATTATCCTTAAGTGATATTCCCACTTCACATTCACGTCAAAACACACAACATGAAACAAACGCAAATGACGCAAGTGTTTTTCCGAAATCTAACGAATCACCCGAAAAAATTCCATTCAACGCGAAAAAAACGGGTCGTAAATTTTGTCTACCCCTGACTTGGCTGATATAATTTCGTTTTCAGATAGATACAAATCAATAGTATTTACGGAAGATGGCAATTCTGGGAAAAAACCTGAGTCACGGTCACTAATATGCTTGGAAATGGGGTTAAACTGACCAATCGATCGTCCCAGCGGTCATTGACATCATATTGAATATTGATTGACCATCGCCTATATCCAGATAAGCACTTGTCAGTTTGCCAATCTAAAGTATTATCTGACGGAGAAGTAATTATTCAGAAGCGCATACGCATTTTGCGGTCAATCATCGCATATTCCTTGAATATTTCCAGGTTTTCGAATTCATGTTTGCGCGTGAAAAAATTTGGAACTTTTCTTGAGCTATTTTTTTACAATTTCCGAAATCAAGTTTTTTTTATAGTTCCTGAGCAAGTAAGAACGTTCTTCACATTGACAATTTTTCCAGTTTAGCCCAAGCAGACTTCTCTGGGAATTTTAATTTGCATCATTTTTATTGAACCTCTTGATTATTTTGGTCAATATTCTCCCAACAAAATTTGAGTAGGACTATGTTCGTTCAAAAATTTATCCTGTAAAATATCAATGATTTTTTCTGCAACGGTCGTAGGAATGAATCAAAAAGCTCATTTTAATTGAATTTTCGATTTGAAGCTGAAGCGTTTGCTCACTTCTTTTTCAGTCCAACATCACCTTTATAAGCAGGTTTTTTATTTGAAAATATCTTCCTGCCATTTTCAGTGAAAATAACCCTGCTCACTACTTTCCTTTTATGGTTTTAAAACATTTGAGGATGTCGGAAATGCATCAGATAAAATTTGGTAGAGAATTTCTTTATCAAAAATCAACCAAAGGGGGCAGTTTGAAATTTTCTTGTTTTTACAAAAAAGAAATGAAAAACCTCACTATGATTTCCATGAACCAATAGTTACTACACCCTAACTAATTCTCTTTACTGCGAATACTGTC
>CAJPEX010001891.1:0-37310 GCA_905338405.1 Notodromas monacha
CTTCCGCTATCTTTTCGTAATTTAATTAATGAATCCCTCTCTTCGTGAAAAAATACGCAGCGATGCCTCCAATCTTCCCGGTTTCCCGCGTTTCATTACGAGGATATAAAATGCACACCGCGGATATAACGAAAAGCGATAATCGTACTATAAAAGTACAGTATTCTTTTTTTCTTTTGGAAATCACGCACCGAAAACCCCACATCTATGAGCGTAATGCGATACGGGTATTTTGAAATTATTTTCCATTTTCTTTGCCTCCGAAATTTTCTTCACAATTGTGTAGATGTCACTTGAGTCTCGTTGCACTCTTTTTCGGGAAGTAAGGTCACATGTTGAAAGTGTACTCTGAGTTCCGGTATCTTTGATCAGGATCTTTAAATTGGAGACACTTTTCTGACTTCCTAGAATCCGATGATGCGTTCTACGCTTCTGCCAGAAATCGTTAGTTGAATATTCTTAATGAACTATTTAAAAAAAAGTATGAGTGATCACCTACATGATGAAAACTAAGTTCAACTATTCCGTATGTTCCAACGTGGAGAAAAAACATTGAAGGCTTATCTCAACCCCTGTGATTACAAAAACCATGTCATCTTAGCACGGAATTTCAAGGAATTACAGAAGACAATGGTTTAAGTTTGACGAACGGAATCTTTGCAATGTTGTCCTTATCGTATCTAATACGAAAGGTGAATTCAAACTTTCCTTCACGGATCACACTGCTCCAATTGAGACTCTGGCCTGGAACTGCGGAAATGTAAACCTGGAAAGGAAATGAATGAGCGATCTCGACCACAACGGGTGAAAAACCCGCACGGTATGACGGCAAACATCAGAAAGAAAAATATCCCGCTTTTCCTTCAAAGAACCCCTCATTTATACTGGAATTTCTCAACAGCAGGAGAAATCACTGATCCGCGAGCACGTACACATAAAAAAAAAGAGATTTTGAGCCGTTTCCAAGGGAATTTGAAGGACGTTTCTGATGACCGTTCATTACTTGTGTCCCTCAGGACAAGGCAGAAAAATCACAGGCACGAGCGAACTCATTCCGGTGGAAATTTCGAGCGGTAAAATAAAAGGGTTGGGCACTCGAATATAAAAAAAATATTCAAATGAAAAAATTCCAATTCCGCCTTCTCAAGAAACCACGCCGATAGTTCAATGCGTTGAACGACCCGTTACTCGAAGATCTGCTTCTATTTCAATCGAAGTATTTCGGAAAATGAGAGAAGTTTAAGCAAATACGTGAAGCGCGCCATTATAAGGAAGTTTCCGAACTCATTGGAAACTAATGCTTTCCGAGTTTTTATTTTTATTTTATCACATAACTATACACAACAGAGTTCCGTCGTGAAAAACTCCTCCGCAATCGAAGAAATTCCTGAATATTTCGTATAATTGGATCTGGCTGTTTATCGATTTCATGCCTTCAATTCCATACACATTTCTAATAAATTTTCTAAAATTCGAAATAAAGATGCGGCGAATCAAGCACACTTATATAGCAGAGCCAACTTTAATCAGATGGTAAATTAGCAGCAGCAGCATTCCTGATTTTGGAACTGTTTGTCATTTCAGTAACGTAGTACAGTACTTTTATTTCAGTAACGTAATACAGTACTTTTTCGAGAAAAGTCATGCGGACATTTTGGATTTTTCATAATTGACGCAGTATGCGAGTACAGTATCTGGCTGAAATGTTGAAGTAATTTAGCCATGGGGACGACAGAAAAACTTGAATACTGTCATTAATAATGTAGAAATTCACAAAAAAGTCTTTCACCGAACAGGACAGCTAATTTTACAAAAGGTGGTTCTTCTTTTCAACGCTGTAGGTACGATTTGGTTGAAATACGCGTTAGAAGGTACGCACAAATGATTCAACTACTGTACAGCATATCCTTTGACGAAAACGCGATTTTTTCGAGTTAAAAGATCCAACTTTTAACGCCCATACAGATAATCTAAGAAATCACAGGAATATAACACAGATCCACATTGATGAAGAGGGAATTTTTGTTCGAAACTGCAAAAGAAGGAAGAGATATCAGACACAAATGCAGCAACAGACGCGGTTTTCCGTGACCTGTTGGCGGACACCCGACGTGTTCCGACCTCGGGAGTCGCTCGATCATTGGATTTTCCGTCACGCGAGTCTCACGCATGCGGTGGGAAATATCGCGTGCAAAATCAGCGATTTCAAAGGTAATGGTGAGGTGTACAGGAAACCGAGGGAGTTGGACACCAGCATTGGTGAGTGCATTGAGCAATTTCCCTTGAATCGGGTGCGTCATGCAGCCCATGCATCTCGAGACCAACGCCTTCTTTTCAAAATTAAAATACGAGCATAAAAAAATTCTTTGGACCCTGGCTCGCAAAAAAAAAAAAAAACTCAAGGTACAGTGCTTGATTTCTCTAGAAATTATACAAGCAGAGCGTCATTTCAATAGGAATGTGATAATGAGACCTAATTTATAAGTCATAATATCCGCATTCCGCGTGTCTCTTCGATGAGAGATCCCATAGTATATCCGATTTCAATTCGCAGTTCGTCAGATTTAAATTCGCAAGGTATCAGCAATAGAATAAACCTTCTTCTACTCTTTCCCACATTTCTTCGAAATATTGTGCAGAAATTCGAATCAATTTTATTGTCTGTATCCATTGAAGACTCCTCTAATTTTTCAAAAAATTTTTTTTAACATGAAATTATTACTCCGGAACCTTCAAAATTTTTACTGTTCGCAGCATAGATAATTTTGAAGCATCAATAGATAAAGTTCGAGTCTGTTTTATATCTGAAATATTCGAAAAAATGTCATAACACAAGCAATTCTAAAATTACGCAAGGATGGAAGGTGTAATGATTTATTTACTTATGACTTCAATTTCCAATCATCACCTACGGTAACAAAATCAGCTGCATGGAAAAATTGCACGACGTGGAAGGCAGGAAGTGATGACAGTCCTTCGAACTGATCTGATCATCAAAAAATCTGCTTGAAATAATAACTGAAGTAATGAAAAATCGGATCGGGCGAAAATCCTCTTCGCACCGCCAATGAATTACTTTCCAGACATTTCGAAAATGAATTATTTCATATTTAAAAAACTAAGAGACCTGTTATGAGTTCGGAATTATCGTTCATTTAAAGAAAATAATTACAGCAGTGCGGCAATTTTTTTTTTATGAAGCTTGCGTTGAAGGTATTTTCAAGTTAGGAGATACCGGTTAATACTTCCGAGGACGGGAAAATGGTGCGATTTTCACGAAGGATTTTCTCACGTTACGGTAAGTACGCTTGGTTGCATCACAAAACCTCCAAAATGCGAGTTCTTCGAAATATACGAAGGCGTTTTCGAAAATCTTTCGAATTGCCCAACGTATCATAAAAAAGGGTTCCAGCAATAGAATTGCAATACGTTTCAATTGGCAACAATTGAAACGACAAAGCGGGGTTCCTTTCATTTTTATCTACATCTTCCGATGTTTTTCCTGCTGGAAATTTTTCAAATGATGAAACGGTAATAAAATTTACGATTAATAAATTATTTTAGAATTTGAGGACCGATTTTGCATTTCAATGCATGCAATTTTCATACGAAAGATGGCATACATTTAATTACTCTAAAGCCACAGGAGAATTCCCATGAATTTGCTCTATATAACATGGGTCTGATTGAGAATTATCTTTGGGAATGGGGAACGAAGTTAAATTTTCAGCTCACCTTCGTGAATTTTTTTTGCCTGCGCATGCCAGATATGATGAGTATTATTACTGTATCAATTTTTTTTTCGATGCAAAGAATTTTTACTAAGTTTCTTGAGTTTACTGTACCGTAAACATAACCCTTTTTCAGCGACTAAAATAAAAAGTACTGTATAACCCAGCTCGAGGAAATCGTTCCAAATGAAACAGGTAATTGTAGAAAACTTTTAAAACCATCTGGTTGTTTTTCGCGCTTCAGTTGAACCGAAACGGCAAAATAGAGCAACGCCTTCTATATATAGCGAGAACAAAGGATCGAAGCACGAGTGGTCTCCATTTGAATGCAAACAATACGAGATTTCCCCACTGCTCGAGTTGAAATACTGTCGAATTCGGGGCAGGAAACGTTCATCCAGCGTAGGAGACCAAAATCGGCAAATAATTTGACAGAACATAATGGAAAATTTTGTGAGCGATCACGAAAAATCGAAGAGGGGGAAAAAAACATGAAGCGGAGGAAGCCGGTGAACACACACTCGTCGAAGCGTGGAACATAAACAAAGGCGAAGAGGAAGCATGTCCTTTTCACGCAAAAGAAATGGGGGGAAAAACACTCCAGAGCGTTCAAAATAAGTGACATCGGGCTTTTCAGACTGTGAAAGTCGCGTTATTTCAATCGGTTAATGCTCACAAGCCAACAGCGACCCGCGATTTATCATCCAATCAAACTCTAGCGATAAATTGGCACAGATATAAAAATGGTTCAAGTCCGTGACCGAGAAACATTATCGAGGATCTTTCGACAATGAACAAAACGCATGGTTTCTGATTCCATCAAAGACACACATTTTTTTTTTGAGGAGAGACAAAAAGTGACTGATCGTCGTTCTCTTTTCGAAAACATGATGACTAGATCCACTTGTTCATCAGCATGATGGAAAAGAATCAACTCGACGTTTCGAGCCGAGATAAATTCACTATATTTAATCTCGGAGTGTCAACTCTCAAAAGTGAAAACCTGGATACTTCCATCTTCCATGTACCAAAATAGAAATTTCAGTGGAAGTTGACAAGACAAATACTTCACAACATGTCAACACAAGTGCACTGCAGATTCTTTCGAAGATTTGAAAGCATAATTTCCGAGTGGCGTTTCTTCAAACGCAGTTCCCACAAAAACAAAAAAAGAAAAGAAGCAAGCCGACCAAAAAAAATACAGCTGATTTAAATTGAGGAATTTTAAAGTGATGATCTTCGTTCCCCCCACTGCAAGAGTCTTCATCTGCAAAATTACACTGTTCGACACGGTTTAAAATTTCCTTCTGATATGTGACTTTAAATTTTCATTATTATTAAGATAAACAGGTAGCATTGACCTTTAGGTGGAACGCAAGGACTTTCATTTTTGACGCATCGCTGATGTGCATATTCAGCAGGTTCGATAGATTTAATGCCGCGCGAACGACATGAAAAATGGGATATAAATGACATACGCAGCGAGAGGTTTTCATTTTAATCGTGACCCATAGGTTCAAGGTTTCACACCAGGAGGTTTCCATGAGCAAAACGGTAAGAGCATTTTACAAAAGGATTACGCGGGAATGAAGAATTTGCACTCACTTCATTGCGATGAGTTTCCTCCATGGAATGCAGCATGTCTCCCTTCCGTTTGGCCTCAAGGTCCTTGCCGGAAAGCTGTTCCTTCAACGCGTGCGCGTCCGCTCTCCACCTCACGGCTTCAGCTTCCTTCGCCTCCAGCTGCTGTTTGACACCGTCCAGCCGGGACTTCAAGCACCCAATCTCAGCCAAGTACTTGTCATCTTTGGACTTGAGCAAATGCGTCGCCCGCTCCACAGTGCCCTGCAAACTCTTTTCGGTCTCTTCCAACTCGTCGATCCGAGCCTCGAGGAGCCGGATCTTGGCTTTGGCATCACTCAACTGTCGCCGAACCGGAGCCAACAACTCGTTGTCGACACGCAGCTGGGCATTGTCTCGTTGTAAGGAGTCGATTCGACCCAAAAGCTCGTCCTGCTCGCGCAAAACGTGCTTGAGCTCTGTGATTTCGCGTTCGAGCTCCAGGATGCGCATGGACCGGCCGCGATCGCATTTTTCCGCGTCCAAGAGCTGCTCCTTGAGCTTCATGTTGGAGTTCTCCACAGAAACTAGTTGCTCGAGGAGCGCCATTTCTTTGTCCAATGGGTTACCAGAGGTTTTCGGCACATGGCGGCGCAGTTGGCTGTTGATTTGCTCCAGGGAAGAAACCTTGGACACGAGCTTCGTTTGCTCAGTGACGAGGTCGGCGATCTGACTTCGGTACCGCGATTCCACGTCAGCCACGATCCTGTCAGCTTCTCTCAAAGTATGCTGGTATGCAGCGTCCTTCTTCTGGAGCTCGAGAACCCGGGCTCGGATTCCTCTGACGTATTTGTCGACGGGACGATCGTCAGCAGTCGCAGGACCCGATGAAGAATTGCTGCTGGTGCCACCACCAGCGGCGTCTTCGTCGTGGATGTCGAGAATTTGCCAGAGATAAGCGAGGTCTTTGAGAGAGACACACGATGACTCGACGCTTTCCGCGTATTCTCGCGACCGGGACAATTCCGCTTCCAGGTGGTCACACTTGTCTGAGAGAATTTTGCATTCCGAGTGCCAAATGTCGCTCTGAGTCTTCAGTTCACTCAAGCGACGATCCAGTTCAGCTTTTTCCAAGGAAGACTTGTATTCCAAATCATCTTTCGCCACCTGCATCATAGAAACGTATAGAAAAAATGTATCACGCCTTTGAACAGTACAGAATTGAAAAAGAACTACAGAACATGCTTTATAATTATGTCTCTAAGCCCGGATAATCCAATTCAATATTGTTAATACATTTCAATGAATCAAAAGTGGTATTGCTGTTTTTTCGACGTATTTCCTAAAATTCTGACGCGCAACACTGCACAAAAAAACGCGCAAATCGGAAATAAAAGGGAAATGATTCGGCTCAAGCAAGATAAAAAAATAAGTACCGTATGCAAACAACTTCATCTCTTAAATCAGTAGGGAGAAATTCTGAGCTCCGACGTGGAAGCGATCCAAACTTGAAGGAAATAGCGGACTTTCATTCTCATGAACCTGAACACCTATCAAGGATCATTTCTGGACAAACTGAAAGTTACTGCCTGCTTCAACGAAAATTTTAAAAGATTATTTCGTCTGATGTACAGCAGTATACGCCGAAAGTATCTCATCTATATTTTATGAAAGCGAGGCCATTTTCACAGGTTTATAGGAGTGTTTTGAAGTGCTTTTAGTTAGGCAGTTCCAAAAATACAGCGATACATCATTTTCTGAGTCTAAAACAGGCTCTATTTTTGAGGGAAACACGGAATCACTTTTGAAAACCAATAACCTTTCGAGAAAATGATGACGAAATGCTTTTCAAGCGGAACTTAACGTCCGAAAGAAATTGCAGTTCTTGCAATGAGTTCGTATAGAAGCTCACATAATCGTCGATCAACGAGGTTTATTTGGCGTATTCGTGAAAGTAAACGTGCCGATGATGGATAAATTATGGCGTTCATAAGATCAGTTCGAGCTCATTATGTCGAAAAATATCGATTGAATGACGCAAGCTTCGATTAAATTTGAGGGGAGAAAAGCGTGGGTGCAAGAAATTAGACGTGATGAAATATCCTAACTGATTTTATATTTATGAGTGCATTATTTCAGCAACCTTGAGGTGCCACTTACATTTAAAGATAGGCATTTGGCAAAGAATTTTCTGTCTTTCCTTCTTTCAAGTCAGTTTCGCATCTTTCACTTAGAATCTTCCTCGCATTACCTTTTCTGGAACATTTTTCTTATGTATTTGTCGATAACTCAGAGGTACCAATATTTTGCTACCTCGATGTGAAATTGGCTTCTAGAAACCAGCAGTTCTCTTCCTCGCCATTTTCGCGGGGACACAGGAATTATTTCTGTGATTTCTATACGATGCTGGAAGACAGTAATCTTTCCCAAGACCCCCATTAGATTGGAGGACAGAAAACCCCGCTGAACTACTGTACACGTAAATCTGACCTGCACTTGGCTGAGGGAGTTGGCCAAGGCCTCCAACTTGACCTGACTGTCTCGCAGACTACACGCGAGCTGTTCAGTCGCAGTCAACGCCTTCTGTTTCTCCACCTCGGCGTCTTTGCGAAGCTGGTTACGTTCTGCTTGCAGAGCCTTGATTTTGCCCAAGTAGAATTTCTCGCGGTCTTGAGCCGTTCCTGGGCGGCATCGAATGGGCGTCATCGGAGGCGGCGACGAAGACACCATGTCCACGTCGTCGTGGCCGACGGCACTGTTACCAACGCCGCCACTGACGCTGATGCTCGTCACCCCGGCATCGTCATTGACGATCAGCGAGACTTTGTTGCCCGGCTGGTCTTCGTTCACGCGGATCTTCGTCACTGTCGCCGTTTCCTCGCCTGCAACGCATCCATCGACTTGGTCATAATCGGCATCTATTTTATTTTTTGACAGAAGCGTGTCTCCTTTCTATTCATTTCCCAAAAATTAAATGCATTCAATGGATAAGCTCAAGTATTAACCCGGAAAAACGACGTTAATAAATCACATGGTTTTCCACTTTGGGACAAAATCATTGAAAGTATTTAGCAGAAACTGTTTTCTTGTTCAATTCACAATAATCTGAACTTCATTCGCCACAGTTCCGCATAAATTCGATGATCGATGGTCAATTGATCGATCCCGATCGATCCCAAATTTAAAAAAAATTCAATTCAATTTCGCGGAATAAAACTATAATCTTGAGAAATTCGAGTCGTCAGTGTAACGATCAAACTCATAAGATCATTTGAATTACAGTACTATACATATTTGAAAATAGAGCGACGAAGAATCGAAAAATGCCAAAACATTTCTCCGGCAAATATAAAATCAGCCGTGCCAAAAAAATCGACTGCAGTTGGCTCAAATTTCTGGCAGATCAATTGAAAAAACTTTCGAGCAGTCGTTCGAATAATTTGACAGTATTTCACAATTCCACCTTCAGAGCTGACCACGCAAAAAGCCGGTCAGCCAAAGAACTCAGCGACCGGAAAAGGAAGATTACCTTATCAGGACGAATGAAGGACTTCCGCGGAAAGTGGGATATTGCAGAAAATAAGATTACTGCAGCATTAAGTAAATATTTCCGGCATGTTTCAACTAGAAAAGCACAACACAGGCTAATTTCCGTCATCAAAGAGGATACAATATTGATCAAACTTAAAAACCGTCAATTGCGGGATGCAAAAAAACTATTTGGAACTAGGACGCTTCAGCATTCGGTACAAGCATACTTGGGAGAGCTTTTTATTTCAATTTCACTTCTTGCTTTATGAGGAACGAGTATTTGGTTTCGTATCGTGCTTTCGTGCTTTCGTAACTAAGCCAATCAAAATTAAATTCAACCAAAATCTCTTGGATGGAAGTGGAAGTCAAATGTTGCCGATATGAAATGAAAACTATTTGCACGCTTCCACGTCGAAATCGAACGTTTCGCGTTTTTATAAAAAAAAATGCACGAAGGATTTCTTTACGCGTTTAAATAGCCTGGTACTTCGCCAGAATGAATAGAAATACTCTACTTCATGTATACTTATGTATGCTTATTTTGCAAGGAGTAATTTTCACCCATTACCCGACCAGTACGGGGTTTGAATTGGAAAAATCCAGGTGACTGCATCAATATGGGGAAATGCAAGTCACTTATTTAAAATGCTCGTGTTTAGTGAATTTTCAAATTAAAAGGGCTACCAAATGCTTAAAAATTGCTTCTCAGGGAAGAATTTCCAAGATTATGACGCGAGAAAATTTTGTGGTGAAGTGATGCTGACAGTGAAGTTTGCTTTACAGTATTCAATGTAGTGAACAAAACGTTATTTCATTTAGTAATAGTCTGAACTTCCATCGAAAAAGCTCTCCAGAATAGTAATAAACGCAGGGTTGCAATGCTTGGCCTAGTTAATCGATCACATGTTCTTTTCGGTTTTACAGTTTCATTCAAGCTTAAAACTTCGCGCAACGAGAGGAATTTATCTGCAAGAATAATCGTGTCAAATGTCATCTATGATGACTTGTTGAAAATGTCTTTGAACATCACTCACCGTTGGGATTGCTTGACACGAAGTCCCCGCAGTTTGAAGGCACAGGAGAAGAAGAAGCCGAGCAGAGTTTAATGACCGTGACGTCGGCGGAATTCTGAGCGATTTCGCACCATCGCGGCTCTTCACTGTCACTGCCGGAACTACTTTCCTGATGCTGACGTCTGCCGTCGTCGACGCCCGAGTTGAGGCTCACCGACACGACATTCACTCCACCAGTCGACACTGCAGTGGATGAATGAGTCGTCGTGCGTGACAACGGAGTCAGCTGATTCTCGAGTCTATTTCCGAATGGATACAAAAAAAGAGAATTCGAAATCATCAAACCTGCAATCTTTGAATAATTCACACTGATCGAAAATCATTGCAAAAAGCATCGAACATCCCTTTTGCATAATTTTGACGGAATGCTGATCCGTTTTTACTCGACTACAGGCCGCACTTTCCCGGCCAAGAAACCCGAATTTTTGAGCAAGTTCAATGCGGCGGAAAATACTTTAATGTGTGTTGAATACAGAACACATTAAATATATCATATAAAATCGAATATGGTAAAAACAAGAAGTGCTGCTCAGTTAGCACTACGTATACTTAAAAGCTTGCTGTCATGTATTTAAAAGCAAAATAATATTCATTATTTAGAATCCTACTCCCGATCAAAAGCTCCCAGGCCGAATTTAAGAACTCAAAAAGAACACTTATCCGTTGTACAAAGAAAGTATCTAAGTTTGAAAACATGCCGTAAGTGGTGCCTATTTTTATACGCTTTTATGCCATAGAACCTATCCTAATTTACGGAAAAATCCTAAAGCATCAAGAAGAGATAACTCAATACGTAAATCTAAATTTTTTCCTTGACTAATTCAGTTGGACTTTCCGACAATAATTTTTCAAACAGTAGTACAGTATTTGCAATTTAAGTACGAACGTAAAAATGTAATTAAGGAATACTTATTCTTAAATAAAAAAATCCGGTTTTCGAGTACAGTATTACCGTACTAAGAATTGTTTACCTTCAGCATTTCTGGTCAGAAAAGGAGCACCCTCCGAATCATACGTTAAAATAAAATAAAAAGTTGAAATCAATACATTTTCGATCAGATCCCAGAGAATTTTTCATAGATTGTCTCAGAATTCGTGTGACAAACATCAACGCTGACAGGAAACTGCGCATGAAAATACTGAAGTACTGCGTGCGTTGTGCTGCTGCTTAGGCATATGACATGACATCTTGCTATACGAGTTTAATATGGTGCTTGATAAAGGAGAAGTAAGAGTTCACGTTAAAAGCATTTACGTATTCGTCGAGCCGACGTTTAGCTAAGGGAGAATTGAATTAATTTGTTCACTTTCCAGAGGATCATTTCAGAGACCATATATAAAGAGAGAGAGAGAGAAAGGCATGTGTGTGAGCGCCTGTGCGGACCGTGCGTGTGTCAATCCGTAATCAATTTCCTGCATTCACGAAAAAAAAAAAGATATATTGACGAAAATATAATTTGCACATGTCTCTTTCTCGTGGATCAATGACCATCAGTGGAAAAATACGGAGGAAGAGAGAGAGAGAGAGAAAGAGAGGAAAAAAGAAATGTCTCGCAATCCCTGAATCAAGGGAACACTTTTTTTTTTCCTTTCGTAAAGCTCGACACACAACGCGTAGCGATTTCGTAAGAGCTTTCCGAAATCAGCAAGCTCCTTCTCGGAAACCTCGATACGCACTCAACACCATTAATACGCACACACACACACACTCACACACACACACACGTACACACACGAAAGCGGAACTTGAAAAGAAAACGCAATCGATTTCACAGACGCCAAATTTTTTTTTTCTCACTCTCCTGCTTTTCTTTCGCCACCACAGAACAGCACAACTGCTCTAGTGAGCAGTACACGAGCAAGAGCTGAGGACGGAAACCGCGCGGCGAGCAGCCGTGAGCTAGCAGTATCATCGGTCTTTGTTTCCCTCACGCTACTTTTTTTTTTGTGCGCCTCCTATTCGCGCAATGCAGTTGATGGCGTTTCCACTCTGGTGTTTCCCTTTTTCCCTCCTTACCTTTTTAGGTCACTAGGAATTTTCAATGGCAGGATGAAAAAGAGAAGGGGGAACGACTGGAAAGGGTCAAGAGGAAGAAAAGGATGATTGTGGAACACAGTCGGGGTGTACTATGGCATGCGCAAGAGGAAATTTTGAGGAGTTTCCAAAAATCGCAGAAAACCCGAATTAATGAGACCCCGAGATGCGGACGTAATTGGTGCATCAAGAGTGTCCCCAAGTCGAAATGTCCCTGAGTCGAGTATTGTTTTCCCATAGACTTACATTATATAATTTTTAATTTGTGTTTTATGGAAGAAATACATTTCAGAATTCCCTGAAAAAAATTGTTTGCCACTTGAATTTGAATTGAAAAATACATTTTCAACTCAATAAGATCATTTGGAGCATCGAATAGTATACATCTGTACTATACACTGAAATTTTGGCATCTACAAAAATAAAATTCAAGTGAAAAGAAAGTAGAAGTCCCCTTTATGCTGAAGGTAATTTTTTTTAAATTAGCTAAATAAATGGTAAATTGGTGAGAGAAAGGCCCAAGAACTTTTCTTACATCAATTTTACAAGAAACGACTAACATCTGTTTCTTGTAATTTGGCCTGAAATGCATTTGCAATTTTACTGCAAAATGTCCCTATGTCGAGTCAGTGTCCTCACGTCAGGCCTTTTTTATTACATTTTTCTGGGAAAACAGTGTCCCTACGCCGAATTTTCCGCAGGTCGAAGTGTCCGCATGTGGGGTCTCACTGTACTGCATTGCAAAGACACCTGGCATATTAATGTTAGATCACGGTAAATTGGGGCACCAAGTCGAAATGTCCCTGAGTCGAGTATTGTTTTCCCATAGACTTACATTATATAATTTTTAATTTGTGTTTTATGGAAGAAATACACTTCAGAATTCCCTGAAAAAAATTGTTTGCCACTTGAATTTGAATTGAAAAATACATTTTCAACTCAATAAGATCATTTGGAGCATCGAATAGTATACATCTGTACTGTACACTGAAATTTTGGCATCTACAAAAATAAAATTCAAGTGAAAAGAAAGTAGAAGTCCCCTTTATGCTGAAGGTAATTTTTTTAAATTAGCTAAATAAATGGTAAATTGGTGAGAGAAAGGCCCAAGAACTTTTCTTACATCAATTTTAGGGTTTGAAACATCTGTTTCTTGTAATTTGGCCTGAAATGCATTTGCAATTTTACTGCAAAATGTCCCTATGTCGAGTCAGTGTCCTCACGTCAGGCCTTTTTTATTAACAAAAAGACCCTTTTGTCACAGGGATGCGGCTTAAAAGGCGTCCAGCTTCACAGGCGTACACCCCAGAGTGACATGACGTAACGTTTCTGTGGACCGTATAATTACAATCTAGTGCCATTTAACCCCGCCCGAAATTTGGGCGTCCTTACATGAGGACAATTCAAATTACGAACATTTTAAACTTTAAAAAAATCTACCTCGACATTGGGACCATCAGGAGGTGGACAGTATTCCGAATATTCATACAAATAAGCTTATACAGTATCAATTTTAAAATTGCGATATATCTTGTTCTAAATTCAGCTACTACCAAAAACATGTATTCAAAAATAAATCTAACCTCGAATTTACTCAAATTTATCGCCCAGAATGTGCTGTTTCGTGCTTCTCTTTTCAGGGATTTTTCCATGAACTGTGCAAAGTTCAGCGATGTGTGTTTTTCGCATTTTGGACACATTATAATTTCCGTGCGATCTTTTACGCGCATGCAAAATTCCAGCGCAAATTCCACATTTCTTTTAGCAACTTGAGGAGTGAATTTCAGTGATACAGTATTATTGTGTTCCAGAGTATGCCGTTAGACATATCCACGCCACTCGATGAATTTTACTCTGATTTTCTTCTCCATGACGCGTTTTTTGTTAGTTAGGAAATTTAAACTTAAAAAAAATCCTTACCGTACGAGTAATGCAGAAAAAATTAAACACACGTCACGAGCACACAGTACTTCGTAGGTACTTCGGCAAACAATCCGTCGTTTTCAGAAGGTTTAAAATGCACCAAAAAAAGTGACCCGATCACCAAAAAAAGTTTATGTATTCAAACCAAAATTTATAGAAGTCGCATGCAAATATTTCCTCCAACAAACCAGTGTACAGTAATTTGATTTTGAAACCTTCAACTCGACTGAACTCCTTTTACAAACCCCCCCCCCCCTCCCGTATTATTGGGATAATAAAGACACGTGACATTACTCGAAAAATATCGTTCAACTATTCATGCTTGCTGTTTCTCAGGTTACCAATATAATTTTTGTAAAAGTTCACTCCGCTCCGCACTGACGTCGGCAATATTTTAAGCGGCCGCACAGGACATTTAATAAAAAAATGCATAAATGTACTTCTGTGCACGAAATATAAACACATATTATTAGAGTTTTGACCAAAGCTGCTGCTCATGAGAATTGATATTGAAGACGACGAGGAACGATTTTCATTGAAGCCCCGATTTTTCGCATCAAAGCAGAATATCAACGAATCGTATTGAATATCGTTGAAAGCTGTCCCGCTTATTTTTGACATAAATGAATCGTCTCATTATTTCTCGTCAAACTAGGAGAAAAAAAAAAGAAGCTGCGGCTTTGCGCAGCCATGCGTACAAGGAGGAACTGAAACCCAATCCGCAAATGCGGAATACCCAAGGAAAATATTTAAAATTCTGAAAAATATTCCAGTAAAGTTGCACCCAGCTGTCCCACCTGCCGCGCCTCTACCCGATTCCGGGTTCGCCTCGATGACCCAAGCCAACTCCGTTAAAAGAGTACAAAGTTGGGGAAACATGAGCAAAAGAGAACTTCTTAATAGATGTACTTTGTAAGATAGTAGCCGGCACTGCCTCGTTGGGCTTGAGGGTTTTGTAAGAAGAGAAAACCCTGATGGACTGAGTTTTTTCATTATGCTGAGTTGTTTACCGTCGTGCCACACAAGAACACAGCATTTGCTAAATGTGAGGCAACACAGGCCACCCACTCTAGAAAATTAGGTTCGTATAATCAACGACTAAGGCTTCGGTGAATCGGTTCAGTTAATAAAAAAAAGGGGACACAGGAACCCAGGTTTGAAATTTATTCGAGGATATTCCCTCACGTTTGCGCAACCCATGGAGCTTAACATCAATAACAGAAAATCGCCTCAGTCATTCTGACCGAATGTGACTTCATTATTGAGAGAATTTCAATACTTAATGATGACTGTAATGGGCTATTTGCGACTTGGAGCCGTGAGAACACCACCGGCACGAGGAAATGAATGTAGACAATTTAAAATATTTATTGCATCACTTCCTTGTGATAGATTTTTTTTAAAATCGTCCTCCGTGATATTTGATGACTTTCTGTATAGGCAAGTTATGCCAAATGTTCAGAAATAATCTCAAATAGCTCACCCGACTATCGATTTCACTTCGATACAGAGGGACTTCCATCTTTTTTTTCCGCATTGGTAGTTCTGGTTGCTCGGAGTTAAATTTACTCACATTTGCGCAACCCACTTGCCACGAGGTTAACTTCAACAGCAATCATCAAGGCAAAGCGTTCTTTTTCCAGATGAGGGGCTACAGATTATTCATTGATGAAGTCACCTGTACAAGCAGCGTTTGACCCACGAATTTGACCCCGAGCCATCCACTTCGCGACTGCAATCTGACATGCAACTGCGTGATACCCCCCGCAGTCACAAATCTAGAGTAGGGTCGAAGCGTTCTACTACGGTTCCCACAGCTCCAAGAGACTTCTAATAAGTCAAGGGGTGCCTCCGAAGTGTTGTTAGTCACAAAAAGAAGCGCTGTGCCCGACAATGAAATTGTAACCTTTCATTTACGAGGACTCAAGTCCTTGACACGCGGTGGTCCGTGGTGAGAGACCCCGGAATACGGACACCCCGAAACAGTCGGATGATTCGACTTGGGGACATTTGAAACGTTAAAAAAATCTGACCCGACATCTGGACAATACCTGGACATACGGATACGTTTCCAACCTTTCTAGGAAACTGAATTTTATATTTTTTTAAATTTCGAGATCTCTTGAAGAAATCAAGCTATTTCTATCATTCAAAGTTTAAAATTATTTGTATCACAAATGTAATAAAATTTAAAATCATAACAAATTATTTTGGGGGTATTCTCCATTATCTGTGCACGTATCGCCGAATTTGTACTCTCTCTTTGAATTTGGGTTTTTTTTTATGCAAGATCAGATTCTGTGGTTTTCTTTCGCACAGTTATGTTTTGTATGTTTCAATTGAGAAACACATTATATTTTATTTTTGGGGATTTGCTTCTAATTTTTGATGAACTGGAGAACCAATTGAATTAGTTACAATTGGAAGTCGATGGGAAATCGTGATCCGACTTGCGGACGTTCCGACATATAGGGACAAGGTTCAAGCACCATTTACGTCCACATATCTAGGGGACTCATTGTGATAGCTTTTTCAACGAATTCTGCAGCAGACGTTGGATTCTGACAAAATAAACCCAAATTCTGCTCGGTTTTTGATAGACCAAGACTTGGGAATTCCAGTTCCAATGATTGACCAAACGGTACTTCGCGGAATTTTCGGACATCAGGCTCATTTCCTCTAATCGTACAAATCCCACTGTCCTCGTACGTATGGGAAACGATGCAATGATTACGTATTAACGACGGAAAACCCAACCGGAATTTCACATGCCCTTGGGTAAGGAGGCAAAAAAATAATGTTTATACAGAGGTACTTGGATCGTAAGCGAAATGCACAATCTTGCTCTGAATTTTACATCAAAATGCAACATTACAGTATGAATCGCCATCTTGACACACCAATGCCAGACATACTCTTTCCATTTTCTGATTCTGCTGTTTCTATTCAGTATATCGGGGAATTCAATTTATCTTCAGCAAGTTTTAGTAGTACTGTACAGATTAAAATATAATATAGATTTCTTGATTAGAATATACCCAGTCACCGTCCAAGGCTGATTTTGGAAATGTAATTCGAAGGTGAAATGATGCATTCAAATTATTTTCCCAATTCTCCCAGCGTCCTGTTTATAAATTCATAAGCAAACGACTTGTTCACGTCCCACGCAAAATGAGTCGGCGGAAAAAAATTAAGAAGATTGCCCTCCAAGGTGATTTCAGTTGCTTGGGATTCTGTATTTAGAAAATAAAATAAATCCCAAAAAAACTGAAAATTGAAAAAGAACATGCGAATTCATCAAGTGCAGAAAAAAAGGCCCAGAATGAAGAAATAGTTCGTTGAAAGGAAAAGTATTTCGAAGATATTTCCGCTCTCATTGTTGAACATGAGCATCGATCAGGGGGATACTTTTGCTGTAAAATAGCTCACAAATAGAAAACAAATGACTGTTCTGGAAATTTTCTTGCTTTTCGAAATAAACTTGAAAACATCCACTCCACTCCTGAAATAAAAGCAGGAATGTTGGCTAGCCGAGTTAATTGCGAGACACGAGCCACCACAACTCTGCGGTAGCAAAAAACTTTTCCTTCACTCCACAGAATAATTTTTTCCAGCATTTCATCAACATAAGAAAGAGAGGTAGAAAAAATTTACTCGTATATCTCAAGGAATTGGGAGAGGAGAAGCGTTATTATCTCGTCAGCCGGCCTTTATCATCATGAAACTGCTCCTCGCGTCGGGGATAATTTCACTCTTCATCATCACCCAGGCGCGAAATCACCGCGAGGATTGGAGTTGGAATCGGGGTTAAGAATATTAATCAACCAAGACGTAATTATTTTCATCTCTTCGTCACGTCGCGGGAAAAGTTTCATTTAAAAATTAAACTAGGTTCCGACGATTTCGGCAGACGTCTCATTTAAAAACGCGAACAACATTCGGTCTCTTTTACAAGTCTCTTTTTTTTTCTCGCGCCGAAAAACAATTTTGCGCAGCTACTTATAGATTAATCTTCGCACTTCAGATGTTCGAAGTTTGACGATCTAATGACGAAGGAAAATGCTACTTTCCTTCCCGATAAAATTTCAGCTGGAAGTCATTTTCAGTTCATCACTCCATTACTTTCACGGAAATGAAAAGAAAGCTCTCTGGCTTCATTTCTCAAGCATTTTGCACTCAAACGGCAACTGCGCAGAATGAAATGACACGACCTCGGCGTTAACTACAGCAGTTAAATATCAAGGAAGTTCCTTGAAAATTACTGCAGCATTCTTTAAAAAAAAACATTCGAATTCATCGCTCAAAAGATACAGGAATACAATTATAGAATCCCGCTGTCGATTTTCTGCATCAAATTGTCGGGAGTAAAAAAAAAAAACATGAGCCAAGCAAGATTCGCATCTGAATTTGTCCCTCCCACAACTCGTCCTATCGAGGACATCCGAAATTGCGTGGGAAGAAGATCTTTAGAAAAAAAGATAACTGAAAGACAAAAAAAGAAAGCTATCTCACTCATGTTAAAATCATCCTTGGGCCACATCCCCGATCCGTAGCGAAGTGATTGAACCATGCAACGGTGACATACAAACCACACTACACGCACAAGACAATGATCAACATTTTCTCATTATTTTCTCTAGAAACTAACTTTCCGAAGCATTTAAATACCGGCGGGACGAGCTGTAATCCAGGACAATACACGGGAAGAAACCGGGGAAGTTATTTTCGTCGGTGGTATAGAAAAGGCAGGCGCAACGTATCAATTCACACGCGCGGGTTCGTCCGTGTTCAGCGGAGATAATCCAAGTGCGATGGATGGGTTTGATGCTAATTTCGTCCCTGTTTTCGGTGCAACATTCAAGCCCACGCTTTATTCTGAGGTTCATCAAAAAGTTCTCATAACATTTGTTCAGTTTCCATCATTTAAAGCACCTAAAATGGGGTCAAAACTTGCTGAAGGAATGTTCAAGGCAGCTTGAGCTGAGTACAGGAGGCGTTTCGAGAATTGATCGAATCCAGCAAAAGAATGGATTAAAAAAACGTAGTTGAAACATGGGGCAATCAGCCAATTTGTAGCCAAGAACATACAGTGAAGGGGACACCTTGAACATATGCTCTTCGTTTTTTTAAATAATTTATTGTCGAATTTTAAGGCAAAGAAATGACACACTTAACAAGGAACACTGAATAACAGCACAAGCGAGTAAAACAAATTTATGCACAAATAAAAACATAAAAAATTTAAGATAATGAAGAAATGAAAAGGGAGAAATGATCCCTCCCAACAAAGGTGGTGTTTAGACTATTTTTTAAATCAAAATAGAAGTTGAAAAGAGGAAAAACATTCTCTCCACAACAAATCTTGCTTTTCGAAACTTGATTATTTTGAAATTCTGCCTCAGAATTATCGATCAATGTTTGTTTGTTTCTGCTAGTTCTGCCACAGAAAATATAGCCCCAGCATTCGAGAGAAAAAACGAAGAAAAGACGCAGTTTATGTCAAGATGGAGTTTAGTACGACCTCTGTACTCTAACAGATAGCCCCAAATAGCCAGTGCGTGAAGTACGAAGTTCCGTCGAACTCACTCGTCAACTTCATTACCCTATGTCATGTCGCTAAATGAGAATTACTTTACGAACTAAATTGAAATAAAAAAGGGCTTTACGTCGAGAAAACTCTTGCATTCCTTTGTCTTTGTTGGAGAAAAGAATTTTGAAGAATGGGTTATCGCAACAAGAACAATTCTCTGTCTCACTGACACGACTTACGAGTATGCATTCAAAAGCCGCGCCCAGGTTTCGGCGTCTGACGCGACAATCGCTTCACGATAAAAGAAAAAAACCCCCCCATTCACTTCCTCGTACCTTCAATTTTCCTTTTTCTCAATTCTCAACTCATGCCTATCTTCCACATCTAGTTCCCCGACTCGAAGAATACGAATGCCACAAACTGACACGAACAAGGACGAATGCCCTCTCTTCCTTGATCACGGCATTTGCGCGAGTTCAACGTGGCTAAGTCAGCCACGGCGACGTAAGTTTCTTATTATTTTTTTTGCGTCACACGATTTATGAATCCGTCAATCAGGAAGTTTCGGAAGGTAATATTTTCACGATCAATTTACCAGCGCGCGGGTAATGGTCGGCACGCCATAATATTTCATTTTCGACGTCTTCCATTGCACAATCAGGTGCAGGTATCTCGAATGACGGCAGACAATTTATCTACCAACATGAAGGCAATTCGACACAAACGACCCATTTGCAAAGACGAAGTGATGTAGTACTACAGAGTAATCTTCGATTTTGTTAGAACGTTATTTTGAAGCACAGAGTTCTATTGCCTCTGGGCAGTGACCAACGTCCTTCAATATCCTCCATTAATTGTAAAATAAAACATCAGAGAATGTTAGCATTATTCCACATGAAAATTTCACGAGTGCAACGTAATGTCGAGTTTTCAAATGGTCGGGAATTTCCTCTTTAAACCACACACAAAAAATATTCAAATTTAGCATTACAGTATTTAAATTGTTTCAGCCGAGTTACGGAATTTCGAACATTGCAGAAGACGAAGTTTCCAGATTTAAACTGAAATGCAAGAAAATAATTCTATTTCATCGAAAATTGAACTGAAAAGATCAAGTTTTTGGATGAATCTGTACAGGCAGGAAATGCTTCTCGGCTACTGTAATGACCAGTGACATCTACCTGCTTTGAAGACAACTGTATACAATATTATAATTTACTTTATTATGCGAGCACGAATCACGTTTATCGGAAATTTCTGGCAACCAATACTGTAACACTTTCGATCTAATCTTAAATGTGGAACGGTCTGTGATCTCCATTGGAACGCATAATTATATTCATTAACGTTCATTCAATCATATTTTTAATGATGCTAACTTATACCGATGAACTTGAAATAATACGAAGGGGCATCATTCAAATGGTGATCAAAGGAGTTTGAATTCACCTTTTATTTCCTAGGTGAGTCAAACCATTCATAAGATATGATTGGTCAGAAAATTCACTTTTTGCGAGGCATCCGTCATCAACCGGATGGTTTTTATTTCAACTTTTCCCCACAATACATTTATGGTCACTGGTCACTTCAGATGTACTGAAGTGACCAGAGGACTTCGCGACAAAATTCAAAATGGTCATAGATTCATTGCGAACTTGAAAAGAGAGGAAAAAACAGACGTATTTTCCGTGAAAAGTGACTTTCAAAGACAACAAACTATATATGTTTGAGAGTAGAAAGATTTTTATAACGTAGAATCAGTCTATAACACAAAAGTTAGCGCCATTTTTTACGTGATTTCAAGTATTGAATAAAGACATCTAAAGCTTACTATAACTACGTTACCTTTATCCAACGTTCGCCTAATTAACTCGAAATATAATATTATTTTTTTGATTCCATAACTGAAATTTTCCCGAAGATTCCAGCACAATAAGGTTTAAGTCGTTATACTTTTTTTTTGTATGCGGCCCACATCATCCCGTGGAATGAATTGAGCGCGGAGGGATTTTCTCGAGGTAATAATGAAGGTAAAACACTCACGCTTTGATCTGCTGCCTGGCAGATTTCTCGGCAAATTCCAAATTCCTCAATTTCTGAGACAAAACCTCAACGTCTCTCGCAAGGGTTTCCGCACGCGATTTCCAGCTCTCAGCCTCTTCAGCCAGCCTCGCCTTTTCCGACTCCAGTCTCTTGACAACGGACACGCGAACCCCGCATTCTTCGTCATCCTCGTCATCATTCGCGCCGGATGAAGAATGCGAGTCTACGCAGGATGACGACGATTCGTCTTTGAAAACAGCCACGGGTTTCGGCTTGGACATCATCTTCATCTTTTTGCGTTTTTGCTGGGTCTTGGTGTCAACGTCGTCGACCTTTGGGCAGTCGTCAGACACGTCAGCATCGTCGGTCTGCGTGGACTCGCTCACGGCATCGCTGATGGAACAGCTGCCGTCGAAAATTCCGCTTTCTTGAAAACTCTGGGAGTCGTTGAACGACGGGGAATTCACGCTGTCGGGCTCTCGATTCGCTGGCATTCTAACCCTGAAATTGAAGACGTCGAACCAACGATTAAATTCTGATTCAATTGAATCCAGAAAGGTCATCCAAGAATAATTTTTTTTAGAAACAATTTGATTTGATTTGAGTCGTTCGTTTTCTGAAAAGGTTAAAAGATATGATTGAGCATTCAGCCGATCCTCATTGTCTCTAAATTGATCGAGTTGGCTCATCTTGGGAGCGTCAATGTTCACACCCCTCTTTGCTTCGACATTGTCTTCGTTGTACAGTGAATTAATTTTAAAATTTAGAAAAGTCCTTACCACAGCCATTTCGGAAGAGCATGGCAGTACGAAAGCTGCACAAACATGAGTGAATAGACAGCGAAAAATTAAGGAAATTTTTTTTTCTTTGAAGACTCAATTCTGTTAACGAACCGATAAATTTGATTTAAGAAAACGACTGCCATGAAGGCACCATTCATTTCAATGAATAAAAAAGTCGTAAATCTCTACAGTGATGGCCATGATATAATTCAAAACCAATTAAGATCTATTCTTCCGATTTCAGTCCCGGAAAATAACTCATATTGCGCAAGCGAAAAATGGACAATTTTGAAAATTAACGATTCTTTACACATTTCAGCGATTTTCATTCGCAGAGCTCCAATAAATCATTGACATTTATGGGAGTCACTTGATTCATTTTTCCTCATTTCGAATCTCGTTTCGGACTAACTGTTCCATTCCGCAACCTGAATGAAGCTCGGAAATGTAATTACAGCGGCAATTACGTTTCCTTTGAAATCAGTAGTCCACGGAAAAAGCGAACCAGTCCCCCTACAAAAATTTATGAAGCTGAAAAAGCTCAGGACAAGCTCAAGTACGCTTCAACATCCCCTTGCATTGAAAAAAAAAAGAAACCTCAGCCGCAAAAAATGATCTATCTAAAATCAGCGAACAGTTTCACGAAACCAAGTGCTTTTTTTTTTTATATTCATCACTCGTGGGAGAACGAGGTGGAAAGAAAAGCTTGACATTCCAACGGATCTGTTTCCTTGAGCCAAATATTTTGTGTGCCCGTGTCAGAACACGTGAGTCTTACCTGTTGGTGGGAATGACGAGTCGTTCGTCGCCCGGAAACTCGTCCTCATGTGACGATGGAAAAGTGGCGTGTCGACACACGTGGATCACTCGACAGAGTACGCGAACGCGGAGTCGCTCGAGTAGGACTTAAGATCGTAAAAGGTGGAGCTAAAGGAACTTCAAAGACAGACGGACAAAGTTGTGACAGAGGTTCATTAGGTTGTTGACAAAGGGTTCTTTTTAAAAGAGAAAAAAAGTAAGACGCTTGAAGAATAATTCACAAGAAAAACATTTGAATCCCAAGTAACACACTTTCAAATGAGGGGAGATTATTTCATGGCACGCCGACGCGATTTCCGATTCAGATGATATGCAAAACCAGTACTATTAATCTTTTCATATTTTTCCAATCATATAAAACTGAATCAAATTACATTTCCATTCTTTCCCATCCATCAAATCTGGCTCCTCTCGATTTTTCCCGGTGAAATTAAGAAGTAATGCTCCTTAAAAAAATAATCGTATATGCCACGCTAATTTCTGCATACCTCAAATTACGGAAAGAACGGCACCATCGAAAAAAAAAAATCATGGACGGAGTCTTTGAGAAGATTCGGGTGTCAATTTGAAAATGCGGGTCGGTTTCAAGTTAATAAAATTCATTCATGCGTAAAAAGTTGAACAACCTGCCTGAAATAGTGGTTATGTTCTTGTGGACAAGACCTTTAAGGCAGAAGTCACGCATGCACACGTTATTTGTACTCATGCGCTTGCGCCTCAGCGAGCTCATCCTGAATTCTAGCATTTTCCACCTCGATTTCCTTGAAGTTTCTGTCTGCCTGTTTCAACACTGTCTCCAAGTAATCCAACAACTGTTTCCCAAGAAAAAAAAAAGAGAAAAAAGTAAGACACTTGAAGAATAATTCACAAGAAAAACATTTGAATCCCAAGTAACACACTTTCAAACGAGGGGAGATTATTTCCTGGCACGCCGACGCGATTTCCGATTCAGATGATATGCAAAACCTGTACTGTTAATCTGTTCATATTTTTTCAACCATATAAAAAGGAATCAAATTAAATTTCAATTCTTTCCCATCCATCAAATCTGGCTCCTCTCGATTTTTCCCGGTAAAATTAAGAAGTAATGCTCCTTAAGAATACTCGTATATGCCACGCTAATTTCTGCAGACCTCAAATCACGGAAAGAACGGCACCATCGAAAAAAAAAAATTCCTCATGGACGGAGTCTTTGAGAAGATTCGGGTGCCGATTTGAAAAACGCCCAGCCAAAGTTCAATTATTTTAAGTAAGTACGCATTTTTCAACTTGTTGGACGGACTTTATCACCAATACAAGAACACCTGTTCTGGAAATTCCGTCTTCAGTGCGTACGTGTGCAATAAACATTTGCATGCTCTAGAGCTAAATCATTCAATTTAAACACACACAAAAACATTGCACTTAAAATTCAGTGCCAAAGCAACTTGCAATCTCTCGCCGCACCTTAAAACAAAATTTTCAAATTTCATCTTTCGAAAATTAGTGCAGACGATCCTTTTTTTTTCTTGTCCTGACAAACCAAAAGCACCGGGAAAGCCCGTTTCGTAATTAGGAAGCGCGCGACTTCATGGAACAACAGATCATGCTCGATTTCTTTCCGAAAACCCAATTACAGTACAGTATATATACAGTAAACATAAACGTAAAGTTGTAAACGCTGAAAGAAGCTGAAATGAACAGTGTGATTCGACACGGCAGAACCCGGGGAGCGGAAAACAAAAATCTCGGAACAAGCCGAAACGGGATCGTGTGCACGTAATGACAGGGTCCGCGGTTTTCACTCCACGCGCGTCTCTCGGTGCGGCTGCTGTTGCCGCCGTTTCGCAATCTCCCATCATTCCCTTGCTCCCACGCAATGCGCATAGTGCAAAAAAAAAAAAAAACCCCATCAAAAATGCTAAGCAAACAAAGAAATAAATTCGAACAAAAAAGAATAAGCTACGAAGGTAATGACAAGTTCGGCAGCAGCGGAGACACCGAAAAAAAAAAGAATTCATGACGCTGCGTCGACGAACGTTGCTGTGGTTTCGCGGAGAGAATATGCTGAATAAAGAAAGGAAAATATAATCCCTGGAGAAGAAGCCCATATTTCCCCCACGTGTGTCGGATGTTTTTCACTGGATTTCTTCGTTATAAACTTCCGACGCAGTCGCACTTTCAGGAGATTTCCAAAAGAAATGTTTCGGGTTTTTATAACCCCCCCCCCCCAACATCCGTGTAACAACCTCCAAGGCGTTCACGAAGAAAATTATGTTGAATAACATTTAGTTAGGTTTTGTTTTTATCTGAATGGGCCTCCCCGGACTTCGTGTGCATTTCATAAAGATCTTGCTTCTAAACTCATCGGAACAAGCAATTTTTGGTGTCTCGTGCTGTAATATTATGACACAAAGCTATGGCTTGAATTTTTGAGCTCTTTTTACGCTTGTTCTTCCGATGCCTGCTCTTATTAATGCAAAACATTTTTCAGATCAAAATAGCTACTGAAGCCCGTAAAAGTAGACAGTGAACGCGCTCCGGAGAGATGAAAATTGGAGCTTCATGCCCATGATTTTCTCCGCGAGACAAATCTTGAGAGAAGCTTCAGTTTGACGGTTATTTTTCTGCAGCAGTGACACTTTATTTATTTTTTATTTGTTGCTGCCAAAGCAGGAAGAAGACGGCCAAAAAAATTGAAAACGTTTATCTCGCAAGTATGGGAGGACCAGGAAGGAGGGATTCCGAAATAATGATTTTAAAAAAGACAAACCGCGAAAATAATGCATTTTTAAACTGTCTCCCACAATTTTCTTCGCTCGATGGCAAGCAACGCTGATCAACGCTTCCAAGCTGAAATATCCGCGTGCGTGCTTTTTCACACCCAGTCCTCCTTTTTTCACGACATCATACGCAAAAGGTGATTTTGTAGCTTCTTTTTTTCTTCCTGCATTATATTCTTCAATGGTCATCACGGAAAATTGCAACAACTTTCTACCACCTGAAGCTGGACGGCAACGAAGTACGGTATTCATTATTTTTCAGAGATTGGGACAGCGTTCGAGCGACGGCCGAAATTTTCGTCAGCAAACGCAACCCCACCGCTTGATTACGCGGCAATTTTCTGAAATTTGTTTCTCCTTCATGGGCTGTCTCAATTGAACAATAGGGCGAGACGAGAGAGAGAGAGAGAGAAAACCGCAAAATCTGCCTACAGCGTTTCTTCTTTTTTTTTTGACAAGCGATCCAAAACTGCACCCAGGTATTCCACGAGAAAATTCTACATCTCCGGTGACGTGCTTGGTCATCACATACCACTCGACGAAGAATGAAGGAGTGCCGCATGCACTTCCGGCTCACCGGATTCGTAGAAGCCCACGCAGGAAATATTTCCTTGCCTTTGATTTGGGTCAAAATCCTACTAAGAGAGGCCCTCTTGACGAGGAATAATTTCAGAGCTGATCCGATGAAAATTACAGAACATTACCAGGGACAATACGAAAGTTTCGCGTTTCACGCCCCATAATTTTCCCGGCCGCGAGACAAATGTTGGAGAGGTGCTTTATTTTCACGGTTATTTTTCTGCTGCCAAAGCAGGAAGAAGATGGCCGAAAAATATTGAACACGTTCATCTCGCACGTTTATCCCATATAAGTGTGGAAGGATCAGGAAGGAGGGATTCCGAAAAAAAAAAACAATACGAGGGACAATACGAAAGTTTTGAACGCGCAGTTCAGTACTTTTTACCCTGGATGGAGACGGTTTTTGGCATAACCGATTACCGGAATTATCAGAATCCTCCAGAAGCTGTTAAGATCAGCAATAATTAAGGTGAGCCTTCGTTAGTTTTGCTTATGCATCTCTTTAATTTAAATATTCATTGCAGATCTTCTCATTCAATAATTGAAATTTCGGGGCCACCTCACATTTGTCATCTTCAAAACCGATTTCGGTGAATGTTTTCATGAGAAAAAGGTTGTCAGTGCAGAGGTATTTACAGTGTGGAACAGTTCAAATTAATTGACGCATTCCATTGTTTCAGTATATGCCGGCGAATATACTGAATATTCAGATGCTAGAGGTAAAAATTCATAATGATTCTCCTCGAAATTTCAAAGCGGGTGAGAAATTTCCTCGAATAAGTGACGGCAAGTGAAGGTTTACTGCGGAGAATTCCAAAAAGTACCCATATACCAATAAAATAAAATAAAATCTTGCGAGGGAAGATCAAGGCTGAAAAACTTATGAACCAAACCTCACATTTGATCACAGCTGGAGGCAACCAAAGCCCCGGGATTTTCTCCCCCAAAGATCGCTCCCGTATCTGTCATTTCATTTTCCACTTTCACGTTAACCAATTTAGAGGGTGAAATGTTCCTTTTTTTTCTATATTGACAAATATGGTCGTGAAATCACGAAAAGAATCACAAAGAACAGCGTTCGTTTCAGCGACAAGAACAACAGGTGGAACTCCAACCACGACGAAAGAGCATGATTTTCTCCGCATGCAATCCGTCAATCTCGCATAACGCGAAAAGATTGTGCGCAGATCTGTATGGGTATTTCTTCATTTGTTCGCCGGATTACGTTGAAATAAAGGGCTTAACTAGGAATGAAAAAGAAAAAAATTACCGCGCAGGGTACTTGGCAAGGGTTCAGAAATGCGAAGAGCGTTAATGAAACAGATTGAGCCCCGCACCTGACGCCCATTACTCGGGCTATTAAATTTTCTCGCCCAGGTGAGTTTCTGTGTTTGAGTCGTCGCCACCCACCGAGATGCTAATACGATCGCGTAACCCGTGACAGCTGGGTGAAGATTGCATCAAGGAAACGTCGACAAATGGCTGAACTAGTTTTATTTCGCTTATGAATTAATCAGGTAGTCATGAGTTGAGGCTTCTGGTCCTAGTTCGGAGGTAATCTTGCCATTTAAAATCCCAGATGTTGTGACTCGTCATCTGGAAACAACAACAAAAAAGCAGTACTCCGGAGTCTCGTTTCACTCAGCGAATCAAGTATCAGACTTTAGCAAAGAGCGAACTGCGTTGTCTGGTTTTTCGTGGAAAGTGTTTTATGCTGTAATTCATGTACATCGCGAAGTTTCTGTCCTCGAGATCTGTTGGATGCTTGGAGATTAACTTTAAATTAATACAAGTAATTGTATCTTGATAGAAGTTAAATTGTTTTCCTCCATGTTGCGAAATGGCGAAAAGATGACGAGTTGAAAAGCATGTCATCAGTCCTACGACGCAAAATACACCTGTCAATTTTACATTTATTCATGAATTCGCAGGTTGATCTTAGCCCTAACAACTGTTTCACGTAACTTCAAGTATTCAGAATCGGAATCAATTTTCTTTAATAAGCGATTTTTTTGAATTCTTGTCATTGCGATTTTGACAGCAACGTTTGCCGTCGGCTTTAATTTGGTGAACTGAAAGTTGAAAAAAAGGGTAAGAATGTTCTGAGCAAATAAATACCGACGTGCCATTTCTTCTCAGCAGTCATTCACAGGATTCTACCTCAGAAACTTGTGCACCCACCGAAATCTATTTCGAAGTACAGTACTGACAAAACATTAGAAACGTCTCTAAAAATTGAGAGAGAACTTAGGTACTTGGCAATCTTTAGGGGAATTAGGTCAGGAAAAATTTTATTTTGAATTCGTCTTCTGACCTAGAAAATGGGTTTCCACCCAATTTTTTGCTGACACAACGCAGAGCAACAAAAACCAGAAAAAAGTCAGCAATCCTTGAATCGGTGTCCTGTGATATAAAATCTATGCTTGCGTTATTTTTATTATTCTCCGCAGTAATTTCATGAAAAATACTGATCCTCACTGAGAATTATTGGATATTGCTGACTTTGAAAAATTGACCTGGATTTTGTACAAGAAATGCTTTAGCGCAACAAGAATCTTCTGAAGCCATGAACAGACATTGAAATAAAAATTTCCAAATCGATGCATTGTTTTTTTTTCTGGTTTCACGTAAAAATCCAACAGCCAATGTATAACCACCAGTTGAACAATGCTCTCGTACATGCTACTTTGTATACTTATTGACCTCAAGAAAAGGCCATTTCCTCGAGACCTCCCGGGGTTGCTGGGTGAGACTCAAATGGGTGATCAACTAATCGGAAAACGGGGCTCAATGGCAGATCATGGCCACAACTCGATCAAGCTCAAACGATGTCTACATGACGATTAAACACACGCTTTCGTGCTTCATGTTCCACGCCCAACAGGTAGGTCTGGAAGTTTTTTCATTTATTTATTTTTCATCCACATTTATACGGTGTTTGTGCTATGAAAGATAGCGTCATGATTCCGATGCAAAACTTTCGACAATATTGAACTGAACTATGCCACGTACATTTTATGCATGATTTCTTGAGCCAAATGTTTCGAGAGTTAAATTCAATCGAGGTCACACGCCAGACGCCACGCGAATAAATTGAACAGGTTTCGAACGCACGCGATCGAATAGATGTTCCTCGAACTTCAACAACATGATGATTTCCGCAGAATAGCAGAAAACGCTGCTAAAATTATAAAAACTGAAGCATCCAGGATTTTAAATTCCGCAGATCTCGACGAAATTTCTGAAAATGTAGAGGGCGTCAATCCGACGCCCCTGTATATGACGGCCACGGCCCATCATCAAGGCGCCAACAGGTTGAAGCGATCGCACGGAAAAAGGAGATGAATCAATGTCCGACGTGAACGCGATGGTATCAAGAGTCCGAAACAGCGTTTCTTTTTTTTTCCTTTTATTATTTGGAGTAATATTTCAAAGAACATCTCTCATACCAATCGCATCACGGGATGGCTAAAATTTCTCCATAGAGCAAGGGAAAAGAAACGACGCCCACGAGGAAACCTCGCATTGAAAGGCGAGGCTGCAATTCTTCTTCGACATCCTTTAAACACATTCTCAGCCTACGAACCTTGAGGCCCGGAAATATTTTTAGTAATATTGTTTGCGAACTTAATCGGTAAAATTTTTATTCTGCTAAATCAAATTTGAAAATTTTCAATGTCATAAAAAATTCCCAGTTGATGGGTTTTCTTTTCGGTGGCTTGAGGATAATTCGTCGCTGAGAATAATGACATCAACCCAACCGACTTCTGGCGCATGAGTCACTCAATTTTCACAACGTGGTTATTTTCGTCGACATCAGATTTTTTCAATTTTTTAAAAACATGATTCGTGATCCAGAGAAAATTTGCATTCCATACCGCTGCCTGAATCCAATTTCCGGAAGGACACGTTTTCAATTTCAATCAGTTAAAAGAGTTACGTTTTCAAGTACTGGCAGTTCGGACAATTTTCCTTTACAGCGTAGGCATCCTGGCAACAGCATTTAACTCAAATTCAAAACCTGATTTGAATTTTGTAGCCTGAAGTTCTAAGCCCTCACACAGAAAAAATGTGCGAATTTTGACAATTTTCCTTCACGGCGTATGCTTCCTGTTTACATCATTTAACTCAAATAAAAAAAAAGTGATTTGAATTTTGGAGCCTGAATCGCAAAGCCGTAGTAGATTTAGATGAAAATACAATTTAATCTCAAGGTAGTTGGCACTCAACTCATCTCAAAACAAATTGGGGGGAGACAATAAAAAATTAATTTTTTCAAAGATTGTTTAACTACCGTATTCCATAACCTACAAATGAAATTCCAGCATTCTGTGAGTAATCACTCACCATTAATGTTGATAATAATATGTTTAAAGTGACTACAGCAGCATCAACACACATCCTCAATCTAAACCCATTTAACACGCATTTAGGCATCGTATAAACTTAAAGCCTTGGACTTCATTGATGCAAATGAAATTATAATAATGAATTACGCAGTGAAACCGATCTTGAATAAAATTATGATTTCCCAAACAAGAGAACAACAATTTTCTGTCTGAACTGCAAACCCCTGACTGTTATGATGCCAACTGGCGCACGGGTCCTTGGAAACGAATATTTTACACGTCTGTCTGAACGATTTCTCACGTGCCACTGGTTTTGACAGACTCTGATCCCTAACAATTGCTGACGCAGAAAAATGTGGTCGGGAAAGAATTTAAGGACAAACGTTATCATGTCCGTATTTGAAGCGGATATTCGACGCAGAAGTACTGTACTGTGTACTGAGTCCGTAGCAAAACAAGTGCATCAAACCAGTTCAACTCGTGATCACTCCACATTTGTCCTTCACCTTGTAGCATTTCAAACATCGAATTCTCCTTTTTCCGATGAAAAAACGTGGACGCGGAAAGCATGGATTACAGAAAAATCGAGGAAGGAATATTTATGTTCTCTAGGCCTCGAACACGGGCCAAAACAGCACCGGATATTTAACCCGGCCCATAGCAACAGAGGGAAATATTTTTAGACCCCCCGTCGACTTTTGTTGGTCCAAACAACGAGAAATAAAGTGAGGGATATAAAAAAAAAAAGACCAGAGCAGTCAAAGGAAAACAATCTCGCCCACGACGCAGTTCCATCAGCCGCCGAAATACGGGTATCATCATCATCATTTTCACTATAAGGTAGAGAGCAAACAGAAAATATGATCATTCCGTAATCAAGAATCGACAATTTACAAAGGAAAAAGAAAATCAAAAGAAGAGAATTGTTGGCTAACTATCCATGCGTATACATTCCATACCGCAGGAAGAATAAACCTCATGCCGTCAGCATTATTGTGGATGAGCACGTCATTATCCCACGTTTTCGAGGCCTACGTTCTCAGGGCGCCTTGCTGAGTGCTTCGGGCGCTTGGAACACCTTCGACAGCAATGGAGTCGATGGGCAACTTCGCAGAAGCAAACACTAACATGCATGCCAAAAGATCTTAAAACCCAGGGCAATTTCTTGTTAAATCCGCACATCCCAGTTTTTTTTTTCAAGGCGATTTTTGCATCGGCGGAATTATAACCAAGATAACCTGATAAAAATATTAATAAACCCTCAACACCTAAGGCATAATATCAGAGCTTATATGCAACTAATATAACACCCAAATAAAAACAAACCTCAGAGTTCAATCCACGAGGGAAACCAAACGATTTTGACTTCGACGTGACTTTTCCATTGATAAAAACCACCACTTTTTTTTGGAAAAGGTGCTGGAATAAAAACAAAAAGTTGAAGTGGTGATTTTGGGTCCTCAAACTCTTGAATAAATGAGTTGACTGAATGCTAACTTTCAAAGCAAGGGTACATTATCCCAATTCTTCACCCGTTTATGGTTGAAAAGCATCTCGTCACAATTTTTTATTGATCTTCCATTTCCTTGGTCATTCACGAAATAATTGTTCGAAGGCTTCAATAAATTTGAGCTATTTAGATTTGAGAGAATAACCTTCAAGTGGGAGAAATCTAATTCGCACTGTTTTTGGTGGATCTGGACAGGGACAAAAAAGTCAACATAGTTTTAGGGAGGTTTCAGTTATCAGTTTGAGTCCAACTGTAACATGACCAGCATAGCGTTTATCTAACCCAACTCTTAAACTGATGATTTCTTTGATATAACTCAATGCATATCCTATTAAAATGCCTAAAACAATTAACCAATTAAATAACCAACTTCACGGTGACAGACGAATGGTCATTTCAGCCACCCTGAAATCTAATCCATGAATATATATTTAAAAACAAAACCGAAGTTACTAAACACAGTCCAACTAATAACCGAAGTTAAAATTTTCAACTTGGATCTGAGTTGATACACATGATCAGGCAAGGGCAAAGGTCCTGTCTGCATAAATTCAACAATAAAAACTAAATAAATTCCAGTAAAAGTTCCCTGAGCCAAGGAACACTCTTCCTAAAAATGCATGACCTACTTTACCTCTGTAAAGTTACTTTTAACAATTCCGACAGCGTCTACATTACACTACTGGTTTAAAAAATTTGCATGATTTCTTCACGTGAAAGAGACAACGCCGATAGCACAAAGTTTCTCAACCCAATAAGCATATGAATAATGGAAGCATTTGTCAAGAAGTACCCCATCGAGGGGGGAAGGAAATACACCTACACGAACAAGGAGGGGCCCCGGAATTGCACAAGAGTCCCGCTGCGAAGTCGAGTCGTTAAGAGAGCTAATTTTTCATTAGACCAAGCTTAAGCATAATAGGTTTCGGTTCATTCGAGTTTGACCCACCCCGGAATTCCATTATATACTCTCCATCACGACCAAAATCCGTCGAAGGCCGGCAGACAAATCAGAAGTACTGCCGAGTAAATATTTTCGGAATCTCTTTCAAAATATGTCCTTCATCACAAATGAAAAACATTCTCCTTACGTTCCGAGAAGAATNGCTAATTTTTCATTAGACCAAGCTTAAGCATAATAGGTTTCGGTTCATTCGAGTTTGACCCACCCCGGAATTCCATTATATACTCTCCATCACGACCAAAATCCGTCGAAGGCCGGCAGACAAATCATAAGTACTGCCGAGTAAATATTTTCGGAATCTGTTTCAAAATATGTCCTTCATCACAAATGAAAAACATTCTCCTTACGTTCCGAGAAGAATTGCCCATTATAGAATATCGTATATCTCATTTTTGAAACGCGTAATAAAACGAAAAATACATGACGGTCTCGAGATACTTTTTCCAGACACTCTAATGATTATGGTGCATCAAATAAATCAAGTGTCAGGTTCGGATTTCGAAAGTAGACCATTAAAGTGATGGAGGATGGATGCATAGTCATGATGGAATTTCGAGAGCACACAAGAATGAATTTGTAATAGCTTCACCCCTTCTCCGAATTAATCTTCACACGTCGTATCAGCAGTTTTAAAATAGAGCGGTGCTAGTAATCATTTCATGCAGGTCATGAGAAAATCGTCCCGCATAAAAAGCACCCAAAACAAGAAAAAAAGTTCTTTTTCTCGGTGACCGTGTCTATGTAATTTTCTCAATAGAAATGGGTGCATTTTTACTGGTACTATTAGCAGAATTTGAAATAAATATAGCGAAAGACAAACGATTCCTCTTGATTTTTTTTCACTGCGGGCGATTTCTAACTGGTGCGCTTTTCCTGGCGGGTTCATTTTCCCTGGGTGCTTTTTCTGTGACGTGCACCAAACGATAAATGTAAATATCATCGAAGCATCAAGTTGAAAACAACACGTAAGGACATGTAGGAAAATATCAATATAAACGCTCATGTGTTTTTCATGCAGATTGATTCTTGCGGAGTGCTTTTTTTTTACAATTCTCGTGTGGGGAATTTCTTCCTCTTTCTGTTTCACGCTGCGGATTTAATGAGGCAGAAACAAGCATGTTTTGTATCCCTTCCAACGCTTTCAAAATGCAGCATGAAGTGGCTTAAAAGAAAGAGACAATACTCGGCTCTCGATGTTGGAAACGACCCAATTTTCAACACACAGACACATGCTGCTTCAAGGCGAACATTGGCAAAAGCATGACACGTTTCGCTTCATTTGAACGCGACACGCGGCATTCACAAGAGAATTAGTTTTCTCTCATCAGGACAACACGTGATCAAGACGTTCACTTCTTTTTATTCAGAGCAAGAATTGAGCACATTAAACGGATTAAACAGCTTCTCACGTGAGTGACATTTAAAAAAACAGAAGCTACTTTCACACACAAGATATGTTTATAATTCGCACCACACGGTTTGCTGAGCTTCATATGCCACTGAAAGAGGCTTTTAATTATAAATGCATGTGTGGTTTCAAGAACCGTTTCTGAGGCTTTTTGATGAACTCAAATTAGAAGTACCGTTCACCGATGTCATGAAAACTGCCATTTACTTTGCATATCACAGCACGACATCTGATTTCTCTCCATGTACTGCATAAAAAAAATCCGCGATAATGTTCCAGCATCGAGTTGACACACCTTCAAACAACTCGGCGATAATCAGACAATCAAGAGGAATTTATAAATAAATAAATAAATAAATATATATATATATATAATTTATTAATAAAACAAAACAAAAAATATACATAGGTATTATATATATACCCGGACAACAGAAAAAAAGGGAGATTCACGGCCATTCCATCACGTACAAGTATTTGACTGCGCATAAGAATGCACTTAACTACCTCAACCAAAGCCCAAAAGCGCTGGTCAACACGAAGCCGAAGAGAGCTTTCTCAAAAGACACGAAAAGACAAAAAAAACGAAAACGTGAAGGAACCCAACAACAACTTTTATGAGCTTCGTTATTATACCCAGCCTCTCAAACAGTAAAATTATTTACGATTTTTAATAAGGTACAGTGTAGGAGAGCACGTCACAAGTTCAAAAAAAAAAAACGAAAAATAGAAGGAATGCTTGACATCTCGTTCCACTCAAAATCCATTGAGCCACGCATTCCTTTCTATCCGAGTAGACAGAAGCATGTAAGCAAAACAGGCAACCCCAGGATGAGTTGGTCCCTCTGGTTGAGACAGAAGCTCACATTCACATCTGAAGATATGACTGGAATCCCAACCCCTTATCAAAGGTTCTGACGCTTTTACTGCCACAGAGCCAGAAATGCAGTGACTCATGCATGAAATGTCGGATTCAATGCCACAAGTTTGTTTTTCGGCTTCCTATGTGTACAGTACCGTAGAACTTGGATTATCCTGGCTTACGATCGGGCGCATTTGCAAGGATGATGGCTCTGTGCGGATACTGGCATGATTTCAAGAATATCTGATCAATGAAGAATTAGCCTGCAATTAATAGCCAGAAAAATCACTGATGCAGTAAATCATAAAATTCCGAAGTAATATTGTGATGCACACGTTACGAAAATACTATATGACCAATCAATCAGAAGATGATCAAGAGTCCTCCAAAATTTAATAAAGAGGGTAATTTGCCCCGAATGAATTTAACATCGGGTCAGAATGTAGTGTACAAGGATTCTTAATCGAAGCTCATATCATCTACCTCAGTATTTTTCTAATTAGAGCGTATATACATACACTTATAGTGCAATATTTTTTAGCATTCATAGACGCTACACATATAAACCTCAAAATGCTGCTCATTCCTTTGACTTGAACTTCTGCATATGCTAGCAAAAAAATATTTCCTTAAAAACGTACTATAACAAGCTACGAATTTGGGCTCATTCACGAGACAAAGGAATTGTTCGCAGCAGAAACGACGGTATACTTTTTACTCGAGTACGCAGTATTACAATTCAGTTTCCGCCTCGATGGTGATCAGAAGTTGAAATTTTACCCAATTATCTTGCATAAATTGCTGCATGCTGTCCTTTGAAGCAGATCACGCGATGAAACCATTTGCCGCGAAAACGTATTTAAATAAATAAACATTATTCATAATTTTCGCTTCCTTTTTATTTCCTCTATATTCGAACATTTGGGCATCAATTCATTTTATTTTACTTGACGAACTGCTGAATCTGTTGAGCGTGCACATATTCTTGATAGCAAAGTTTTCCAAATTATTCTGTTGACAGAGAGTCTGCGCGATCAATAATACTCCATGCCTTCACCCAAGCATGGAAATCAAGGAAATCCCAAATGTCAACAGCACATACAGTAAATCAATAACTCCAATAATTCCAAAGTTAAAAGTGACGCGATTTCACGCTTCTTACTGTCCGGGGTAGCAGAGTTAATACTGTAATAAAAATAAAAATTGAGTTGGCTAAAATATATACAATCATCCTGCTGCTGCGCATCTTACGCGTGAATAGAATTAGAGAGTTTGAATAGAGCTTGAATCGCGCATTCTTGAATGCAATCGCCAATGTTTCCTAAATTACATATACATATTTATCGCAATAAGAAAAAATAACAAATTAGGGTTAGACGATCTCGTGAATATTAGCTTTGCAGCTAAACAAGAACATCACAATGAAAGCCCCGAGTCGACAAAAAAAATAATGAAGACCGCATTTCGGTACCTTCGTTCACACTCGCACACATTTTACTTTCCGCCCCAAGTACTTCCGCGAACTTAATTGTCTCTTGAGCACTAAATCTCCTTCAACTTATCAAGTATTGGTGGGTCTTAATTTGTAATTTTTTGGACCTCAACTTATTTTACTTTTTATTTTCCTTATGTTTTGCCTATCGCGGTCTTCAGCTTTAACGACATCATTAGCAAGCAAATGCGATGACTCAGTGCAAGCAAGGACCTTGCACATTATTCATGGGATTTTGCTTGCTCGTGTTTGTCGATCGATACTGGTACTATTCGAATCTCGAAAGAACCGAAAATTAGTTTTGAACGACTATTGATCGAAGAGGGACAAGTCCTGCGAATTTCCGAACTTTTTTTT
>CAJPEX010001892.1:0-47439 GCA_905338405.1 Notodromas monacha
TGGTTATATTTTTAAAGTCCGTTTTCAGAACTCTTAATTTTTATGGCGTGCTGAATTTTGCCCACAAAAATAGCGCATTAATCTTTCTAATGGTCTTATGTTTTGTGAAGATAGAAAATCAGGTGCAGGAAATTGAAGCTGATTAAACCAGGAAGAAATTTTTTCGTTCTTTGAAGACTTATTTCATTTTTGAATATAATTTTTTGCAAAATAAGCTTCTTGAGTGGACAAGTGGGGATTTTTAATTCAAGTTGCTCATTAAAAAGCAGGGCAGTGAATATTTAATTGGCCATGATCAGAAGTTATGCTTGGTCATTATATAATTACAAAATTCATCTTTTTTTTCGTGATCAGCAACGAGAACCATTTTAGTTGAAAATCGTCTAATTATTCAGTAACCAAATTTTTAATGCCGAAATTCTGAAAGTTCGTGAAGATTTTTGAATCCTTTGGAATTTTTTTTTAAATATTATCTCGCTGCAGATTTATTAGTGTTTTTGCTGGTTTGTAGGAATACTTGGTGGCTTTATAAACGTGACTTGGAACAGTCCAGTACATTTTTAATCAGACAGTAGTTTATAAAAATGCACAACGGTCTTCCCGCTTCTTAGTTAAAATTTCAAAGCTAAATTACAAGATTACCATTTCATCGTGAAAATAAGGGAGGATAAAAGTGGTGATTTTGTAACCGAGCATGAACTCCTCTCAGCCTGGATATTTTTTTGTTGTTGATAAATTTAGATTTTTATGCTGGACCTCAGGAATTTTGCAGGAGTACTTGAAGTACATTTAAATCGTTTTTTTTCTTCATATTAATCAATATTTTTGCTACTTTCGGGGCTTATTTTCTGTGTAATGGACATTTTTGAAGGTATTCCAGTCGTTAAACTGCATCTGACTGTTTTTCCAAACCAAAAGTGTCAGTATTTTTTAATTACGGGAAGTATTAGAGTCATATTACTTATAAACGGAACTAATACACGCGTACTTGGCATATTTACAAGTTATAAACCGTGTTATGACATATCCCTTTGGGTTGAAGACGTTTTCAAAAAACCTTCAAAAATATAGAAAAAAACTGATCTTTCTGTGCATGAAATTAAGTATTTCAGTAATTCAAAAGTTCAACTCAAAATTGATTTAGTTTGAAGATGATTTCTTCCTTCTCTTCCTGAAAATAATTTGTGTCAGAAATTGATGTATCTTTATAATCTTGGTTTAACGTATTTTTGTGCTGATTATTTGTGTCCTGGACCATATAATTTTTGAATAATTGGCACAATATAGGAAAACCCCACTCATCAAAAAATCTTCAAAATATAAATACTGTACTGATAATTTCTGTCCAGAACAAGTTGCATTTCAGGAAATAAGAAGCTTAATAGAAATGGCTACTCCACTTGAAAATAAAATTGTTTATGGAATGCATTTGAGGGAACATGCCATTCCTGAATGAATGAACAGAAAGCTTTATTTTCTGCTTTTCAGCGTTCACAAGGTTCAATCAAAATTCCCACATTCAAACCCTCTCATCACCTAACCCAAGTCCATTCAAAGACATTCAATCACTTCAGATTGGGAAACCAAGAAATTAGATGCATATGGATGACAAATATGAAAGAAAATACCTTCCACAAAATACAACTGCACAACTGATATGTACACCCCTTTTTTCCGTGAGATTGAAAACAAAATATCAGTAAAAAGAATTGCAGCATAAGCCAGAATTGAAGCAATTGCAGCAGTTAATGAACCCAATTTAAAGCACAAGGTCTTCAGCCTGTTTCCAGATGAGGTTTAGCTGAATTAACAATTTAGAGAGAATCTTTGATGAGAAATCATATAAGGCCAACGGTTTATCTTGATCCTCTATGATTTCAGAGAGGGCCTCTTCATTGAATTTCAATACTTGTAAATCTATCTTAAGCTAATTTCTATCACCTATTCAATGCAGAAAAAATTGCATGGGCTCAAAAAAATGGCTGGGTTCTCCTAATTTTTTTCTTCAAAATATTATCCAAAAACAAAATGTGTTTGTTTGACCTGTCCAAGTTGGGGAATACAAATTTTAGGGAATTTCCTCGGAATTTGATCATATTGTCAAGAAAATGGAAATAGTCTTTTTGGAAAGTTCTTCAAATTTGGAATTGTTGAACTGAAATTACGAAATGATGGAGGCTTCAATTAAAATTCTGTGCTTGGAAATGCTTGAAATTCTGGTAGAAGAAATTTCAGTGAATTTCCATTGAAATTTACTGGCCAGCAGTTTATCTTGATCCTCTACGATTTCAGAAAGTCATTCTTAAGGAATGAAAGTTCTCCTCACACCTATTTTCTAGGTGTTTCATCAGTCGTCAAACTTTCTCCTGTACCCATTTTGTTTCTTCATTTTTATTCTTATAGTGTTACCACCCGGGGGAAGAGGCATCAGTTTCGGATACAAGACCGGATCGAATGCCCTTGTCTTCACGTGTTATCTATCGGTCTATTCATTTTTTGTTTCTTAATCCTCAATATATCTTTTCCACTTTTGTATAAGGTTCATTTCTTCCTGTTGTTCCGGTGGATTTCCGCGCGAAAAACGTTGCTCATTGTTTCCTTCAGTATTGGTCACGTCCCGGATAACGGAAGTGCACGTGCACGGACGATTATTTCCATCCCAATTAATTACACGCTGCATGTTTCATCTTTTTCTGGGTCGCTACGGTTATTAGTATTTCTTCTTCTTCTTCTTTCTTCATGTCCAGTTGCTTCTTGGGGTTCTAGGGCTAATATTACTATTTTTTTGTATTCTGTGTATAGAAAGAGAGAAGCAGGATTTGTGCCTTCTGGAGTTGGGGATGCTTTTTGTGGAGTAAAATTCCATCACATAATAAGAATCTTGTTGCAGTACTGGAATTGGAGAGTTTGTTGTGAGGAGATTTTTTTAAGATGTATGCTGAAGGATTTTTGCTGGGACTTGGAAAATAGTTTGTTGTACTGTACTGAAAAAATTGTTGTAACAAGATTTTACTGCATTACTTTTTTTTGTATTCTATTTAGAAATGTTGAAGTAGGCCTTGTACCTTATGCAGTTATGGATGCTTTCTGTGGACTCAAATGCTGTTATAAAGAATAATGGGTAACAAGAAGAATTTGAGATGTTATTCCGATTTTTTTCTGGATTTTTGAGCTGCAGTTTTTCAACTATGCATGAGGAGCAGATAGTGAAGATTTTGTTTTTCATGGACCATGGATCAGACAGAGAACAATGGTGCACTTTTTGAAACTTTCACTCAAAAGTGTGGCTGAAAGCAAGTTGTGAACACACATGCTAGCTACTACTCTTGTGGACAAGAATGAACTAGTTACCTCAATTCGCAGTAACCCGATGAGCAGTAGCAGGATGGGAGACCACCTGGGAGATTAAATTTTTTTTACTTTTTTCTTGAGCATAAAGTTTTTTCAACGGAGAAAAGAGGAAATTCAGGGTTGATTTCAAGATTGAATTCCCTTGATTGTCTACAATCAACTGCATAAATTCCTTCAACACTTTTTAACTTTTTATTCTGAACTTATTTGAATATGTCTTATTCATGACTGTTTTTTCTGTTAACAAGTTAACGTGGATGAAATTCTTTCAAACATAAAGCTTCAAAAGTGATAACAAAGGATGCTTCTAATTCCCATCATGCTTCTGTTTCAGATTCCTGAGCATTTCATTTGTCTTCACCTCAGCATATATTGAGGACAAATGTCTCCAATATAATTTGATGTCTAGTGCTATTGAGATTAGAAAAAAAACACATTATTCAGTCTGGGACAGGACCGGGATTCCGTTTTGGAATTCCTAGTTTAAAAAGGGATAAAGTATATTTCACAAAGATATGAATAAACAACTCAATGAGCTTTGACTTGCAGGAGTAACTTGGGTAAAGTGTGGATAACTTGAATAACACAGCTGAACTGAACTGATTCTTATTGATTTATGGGAAAGGAGCAGCTCATATACTACTAATAATATTTAACCTTCAATGGGTTTTACTGTTACAATCAAGGCAAGAAAGTTAACAGCATACTCAGATGATTCATTGTCTGCTTTGCTTTGATTATTTTTTTGTTGTTGCATCAGTAGATTCATCCTTGTATTTTCCCAAGTTGGGACAAAAAAAGCTAACGGTAAATTTGATTTATTGCTGATATCTCGCTTGACACTTGGGTGTCCAGATCCCCACCTGGGGGGGGGGGAGGATCTTGTCATCTGTCGCCTGGTACATGTACTGCAAGTACCAGATTCCCGGCGTTTCTCGAGTCACTTTGGTTATATATATACGACACGTCACTTGAAACTAGGGTAAAATATTCCAGGTCGATGAATATCCTGAATATTTTGATGAGGCCTCGTGTAAGAAAGGAATTTCAGGCACTTTTCTGCAGTTCATGCTCATTAACTTTCGACAAATTATCATCATCCTTTCTCCTCCTTCGAAAAGGGGGCCATTTTGTATGGAATATTTTTGGACAGCTATTGAGATTCGATCTTGTAATTCAAGTGTTTCAATTTTTCGTTTAACAGATTTTTGATGATGGAAGAAAGTGGGTTGAATGACCGTTAAATTTCACCTTCCAACTTCCGTCAGGGAATTTGAGAACATTCAAAATGCATCTGAAAATTCTACATTGAGAATTTCAAAAATCTTTTCGTTAAAATATCCCAGATCTGCTGATTTCTTTTTTTGTACAAAAAAATGCTCTGAAAATGCACATTTTTTGTGTGGACAAGATTATGATGGTGGTCATGAATAAATTGACCGAGTCGATGGGTTCGGGAAAATTATATTCCATTAAACAGTGGTCTACTTCGAGTCTCAATATCCTGCTGTGGTTTCGCAAATTTTTATTGGCTTCCCAAAGAGTTTAATTTTATAAATTACTGTACTGAAGAAAATTTAAAATTACTGTATTTTTTTTATCATCGGGCCATTCGAAATGGTTTGAATGCAATGCTTCCGCGTTGCTTTTTAATTTTACAATTTTCCTGAAGGTGCATTTGAAAATCATGACTATATTTTGCCGGAATTTTTTCCCGGTTTCATGATTGGAATTTGGTTTCAGGTGCTTTTATTGAACGTTTATGATGTGGTTTTGGGGGGGGGGGGGAAGGGAGGAATAAATTAAATTTCATTCTCTCAGTCGAATTTTATCCCAGTTAATTTACGATCGTTTGATAATTTACGTGGGGTTTATTAAAGCAAGTCTATCGTTCTGTTGGTTTTGTGCACAAAAATACAATCAATTGGGTCAATTGAGATATTTAATAGTGAGCTTGAGATTCGTGAACGACGAGGCTTGTGTTTTTAATTAGCTATAGTCATTTGTCTTGGCGGATTTTCAAGTTTTCTTGGATAATAAGTCTAAACTAATTGTTGCCATGCGAACAAAAAAATCGAATGAAGGAAATGCAATTTGTCGCTGTGTAAATCTGAATTTAAAGTACGCTAGAGTATTTGCAATGCACACGGTTCTGCAAAAATATGCAGTGATTAACTTGAACAATGTTTTCAAGTTCATGAAATCGCGGATGTGTGCATAATTGTTGTTATAAGGGTATCTTCGGAAAATAAAATTTGATTTGTAAAAAAAAAAATTGCTCGGCATACTGAATTCATTTTTTCCGCAATGCTTGGAATTCAGAATTTTTTAAAATTTGAACTTCCGATGTTTCCGGTCGAGATTACCTCAGCATAATAAACTTTCATAAGGAATTTTAGTCACCTCCGCATTTTTATGTTGTCTTTATGTAGCATGATTAATTTTTTCGATTCATCTAAGGGTTTCAGATTAAAGATTTACTTTCTTTCAATTATATACTTAACTTTTGTTTCGCGTGTGAGTTTCTCCTTTTGATTTTTGATATATTCTGAAGTTGAAATTTAAGGTTGGTTTTCTTTGATTTTTTTTTCATTTGAGTTACGCATGGAATTGAGCGTGTTCTGAAAAAATTCAGTATTCAGCGTTCATTTTCGTGCATAAAATTTTTTTTCGTCCATGTTTGAATTTAATGTATTTTGAAGTTGGTTAAGTATTTCCGATTTATTTTTCTTTCGACTAACTATGCTATACCTTGATTTTGTGTGTGATTTTTCTTTTCATTTTTTAAAATTCATTCTGGGGTTGACATTTGAAGCTTTTTTTTTCTTCGAAAGTTTCATATTTTGGGTTCGAAATTGCATAAGAGCGCAGATACTATAGGAATTTCAACATTTTTGAGCGCTAAATTTTGTGTTTGTAGTATTTTTTCTTGCATTCTGAAAATATTTTTAAAAATCGTGTATTTTGCGTTCGCTCCTTTGTCTTCATTTTTTACAATCCATTCAAAATGTATTCGCAATCGAAAGATTCGTATTTTTTCTTTTGAAATTACGCATGGAATCGAGCGCAAAATTATTTGGGAATCTCAACATTTTTGAACGCTGAATTTCGTGTTCGTGATATTTTTTCTTTCCTCTTGAATACATTTTTAATAATCGTTATATTTTGCTCGCTTCTTTGTCATCAATTTCTACAATCCATTCGAAATTTATTCTCCATTGAAAGGTTCGTATTTTTGCCTCTAAATTACGCCTGGAATTGAGTGCAAAATGATTTGGAAATTTGATCATCGTTGAACGTTAAATTTCGTTCTCGTGATACTTTTTTTTGTCCATTTTGAATACATTTCTAAAAATCGATATTGTCTTATCGCCGTTTTGTCTTCCATTTTTCCAATCCATTTAAAAGTTTTTATTTTTTCAATCGAAATAAATATAGTTTTGGCTTGAAATGACACACACGTTGAGCGTTAGATACTGGAGCAATTTCAACATTTTTGATCGCTGCATTTCGTGTTTGTGATACAGTAGCTTTTCTTTTCCTCATTTCTAGAAAATTAAAAAAATCTTTCTTTTTGCATTCACTTCTTTGTCTTCCATTTTTAAATCCATCCGAGATTTATCTTCCAATTGAGGATAATGCATCGAGAGTAGATATTGTACTGTTGGAATTTGAACATTTTTTTATGGCCAAATTTCGTTGTATGTGATATATATCTTTTTTTTTTTTCTTTTTTTCTCTCTTGGTCCTCATCGACAGACATTGAGCAGAGCACAACAGAGCTTCGAGCTGTGGAACACAGAGCGACCTGCGAGCATGCCGCAGATTGAGGACTTGGAAGTGATGTGCGGCAAGACTTACATGCGAGTACGGGTCAAGTTCACGCGACCTTTTCTCGGGCTTGTGTTCAGCAAGGGTCAGTATGGGAACGCGGATTGCGTCTACGTGCGACCCAACTCGGGTCGGGCTGACTACACCTTCGACATCGACTACAAGGTTTGTCATTTTGATTGGAAAAACTGTATATATATATATTCAGTAAAATCTCATTACCATGGCTGAAAAACATTTGGGACTTTACAAAAGCTCATTTGTTCAAGAAAAAAAATTGTTGAAAAAAAATTTAAAATTTAAAATAACATTGTGCTATTGGCCTATTGGACACCAGGGACCAATGAAAAATTCTTTGAAAGAATCAATTCCTTTCAAAGAAGTGCATAGTAATAAGATTTTATTGTATGAATGAATGAATGAACAGAACACTTTATTTGCCGCTTTTCAGCATTCACAAGGCTTAATCAAGATTTCCATAACCAAACCCCCTTCCCACCCAACCCAAATCCACTCAACGACATTTAATCACTTCAGAGCAGGAAATAGAGCACAAATTGATAACAAAAATAAAAGAAAATACAATACAATCCATGAAATACAACTGGTCATCTGACATGTATGCATACAACCATTCATTCCCTGACATTGGAAACAAAATATATGTAAAAATTAATTTAAAGCACAAGGTCTTCAGCCTGTTTCTGTATGAGGTTTACTTGAATGAACAACTTAGAGAGAATCTTTGAAGAGAAATCATATAAGGCCAACAGTTTATCTTGATCCTCTAAGATTTCAGAAAGGGTATCTTCATTGAATATCAATACTTGTAAGTCTTTCTTAAGCTTGTTTCTATCAGTATGAAATGCTGGACATGAGAAGAGAAGGTGCTCTGGTGATGCACAAACTAATGTATTTATGCCGCAGGAGTTACACCACTTAGACACTTTCTATTGTATATACAGTTGAACCTCTCTAAGTCAAATTTCAAGGAACTAGGAAAAAAAATTGACTCAGGGAGGTTTTGAGTAAAGGAAATAAACATTTTTGCTTTGAGGAAAAGTAAAAAAACTGTGGGAAATTGTAGATGAGGATATTTTGGGCATAAAATTACTTCTTAATGAGTTTACAGCTTGCTGATCTTGGAGGCAGGGGTCCATTTGTTCAATTAGTCCTTCACTTCATTTCAAGATCCATAAAATAATTTCTTTTATTGATGTGCTGTTTCATATTTCAAAGGAAATAATGACCAAAAGGCCTCAGAAAATTAGACTTGCAGAGGTTTGAGAGAAAAATACTTTGAGTTACGGAGGTTTTTAATGCATTTTTTCTAAGGGAATCCAGGCAGGGACTTGAAAAAAAATTGAGTCATGGAGGTATTTTGCTTGGGGAAGTTCAACTTAGCAAGGTTCAAGCTGTTGAACTTGCTGCTGTTACTACTTGCCACACTGTTGAGCTCACTGCTGTAATTACTTGCCATTATCACAACTGGCCACATGAATTGCAGTGAGTTCACTTGCCGCATTTTGTTGCTGTTGTTGATCAATTGAAGGTTTGACATCTGAAGTCATTTTCCCCATCACGGAGAGCACGTATATTTTTTTTTAATTTGTAATCAATTTTGGTGAAATACCTGTTTAAGACTCGGATATCATGTACCTTATTCTTTTTTGTTTTTTTTTTCATTTGAAAAAGGCGTGTGGGACAAAGCCGGACTTGAATGGGCGGTTCTACGAGAACACCATTGTGGTGCAGTACGACTCTGACCTGATCGAAGCCTGGGACGAGGCTAAGAGACTAAGATGCGAATGGTTCTCAGACTATGAGAAAACTGCCAGCAAACCGCCCATGATCATCTCGGATCTGGAAGTCATAGAACTCAACTTCCAGGGTAAGACTTTTTTTTTGCAGAAATTTTCCATTTACTTTTCTTTTGCAGGCTTTACATTGTTTTACTGCACTGTATGAGTAAAGCCCATCATGAACAGGATGAAAGTTATTTTTTTCCATCATTGGGACTGTTTTTTTCGTTTTCAGAAATTTTTTTTATGGTTCAGGTACTGGGATTCTGATTTCAGGAAAAGTTTGCTGGGTATAATAGTTTGTTGTCTGAACAACGCCTTGCTGAATTGGTGAAAATCTTTTTAAAAACAAAACTGTGTATTTCTTGGTGAGCCTGAGGGTTCAGTTCTCAGGCTCCTCAAGGACAGAATTACACATTCTCCTGGAAATGGTCAAATTTGACCTTTAAAACACCTTAATCCCCAGAATCAAGTTTGTCTCTGACTTTCTTCATCTTTCATCACTCTGCAATTTTGTGTCAAACCAAGCGGATCTCTGGAGAAACTTGCTGCCATGACCTTCTCTTATGATTTTCAATTGTTTTGTCAAGACTTGCGAATTCAAAAAAAACTCAAAATCACTTGTCAATTTCAAGTGAATAATGTATCAACTGCAGACTAGGATTCAAGGTATTTACTATGCGTCTTTCCTCCAACTCCTTCAAGACTTTTGGTGCAGATTTCTTTCAGTCATATCTGTAATTGTCTATCCACTTGCCCAAACTCTCCAGCTGTTTGCTGATTTATTAGCCATCTCCTGAAATTTTAGTGATCATTTGGAGTTTTCATCTTTTGTGAGTGAACTTTCCCTCACATCTGATGAATTGATGAACCTGATTCATTGCAATGCACCTCCCTGTCAATTTTTTTGGGGGAAAATCCTGATTTATTTTCTGCGTTTTTGTGATGGAAACTTCAGTAAGGGATTTGTATGCCCATTCAGTCATCAAAAGCACAAGGAATAAAGAAACCCCTTCGCAATAAAGAAATATACGAAAAATTCAGAAAACTTGGTCAAATTCCATCCTGCAGTTGTACAAAGGAATTTTTGCATGATTGAGAATTTTGGTTTGACCTGAGGCCAACTGAATTTAGAATTTGGACTTTGGCTCCTTAGCCAAAGTCCAAATTCTAAAAAAACTGGAAAACTTAAACACATTGTGTTAGAAATCCCTCAATGCTAATCATATAACAGGAATGTGAAAAATGACACAGCAGTGAAGGATTTCTTCTTAACAACATTTTTCTTCAGAAAAAGAAGCAAAATTGGGATTTTTCCAGACTTTGGCTCTTCTGATCAAACTAGGTCTTTTTGCCTCGTGACACAAAATTTGGCAGATTAAAGCCAGCACCACTGCCCAAGGATTAAAGCTTAAGAATGTCATGAAAAAAATAATAATTTGAAAAGGCCTCCTAGAAAACTACAAGATAGGATTATCATTTTATGCACTTTTCTGCTGTATAACTTGGAAAATAACAATATTTTGTTATGTGGAATCAGTCTTTTGTTTTTTAAAATGTATCCTTCAACAGATGCCAAATATTTCTGCAAAACATCTGAACACATGTTGGGAGGACTGAGGCATGTGCTGGTGAATATGGACTTCATTTGTGCAACAGACACGTAAAAAACGCATCCAATGTTTGAACCTCACACGTATTTTTGTGACACGCGTTTTACATGTTAAACCCCTGTCATTTTTGAACATGTAATTCTACTGCGAATTGTCACATGTCTTTTTTCGAGTGAATATTGAGTTTTCTGGGAGCATGTCAGCATGAGATGCGCCTGCTTCACGTCACTTATTCACGCATTACAAAAAATGGGATCTTTACGCATATTTTCACCTGTCATTACCCTGCAACTTTCTGATGCACTTTCTCAAAATGCCTTAGGTTTTCCTGGGTAGTCTGTTGTGAGAAAATTAGTCTGTTAAGACTAATTACTAAACATGAAAATTACTAAACTTATATATATATATATATATATATATATACACTGTAGATATATATCTGTTTGGCATATAATATACATATATATATATATATATATATATATCTGTGGGTAGTTTTTGTAACCAGAGAAGGGCTCAAATCGTGCGGCGTTTCACAGCCAGTGACGTCCTAATTACTAAGGGCTCCGGCCTTTTTTCCGAGCCCGAAAACCAAGGGGGGGGGGGAATGAGGGAGACCGGGATTTATACCAAACGAAAGCATTACTATAATAAAAATAAATAAATTGACTAGTGGTGTAATTATATCTAACCGTTTGCATACTCTCGGTTAACAGCTCTCCCCTCAACCACGCGATAAAAGGCCTTCAACCGGTTAATGCGCCGTAGTTACCCTCCAAACCTGATTCTCCATCGGGGATGTCCGATCATGACTTTCGGAAAGCTCGTTTTTCGTTGTTGAAATTGGAAAAAAATCGAAGAAGAAAATATTGGGGACATTTGGCAAGTTTCTTCGGATTGCGTGGAACTACGAAAGTGAAACTGTTTTCCGGGCTCCAGAGACTAATTAATTTCATCGGAATTTCGATCCAGGGAATATTTAATTCGTTGGAAAATCGTGATAAAAGAAGCAGACAAAAAAATGTTGAATGTATTTTCTGAGTGATTTTGAGCTTCTTTTTTTTTCGTACGATGACGCAGCATAATTTTGAATTGCGGAATAGATGTATTTCTTATACTTATATAGATACATTTTAATTTCGTAGTTTTTGAGGTAGTGCTGTTCCAATAATTTTATTTCGGGTGTAGTCCAAAAGCCCCCCCTGCCAAAAGCCCCCCCTAGGTCAAAAGCCCCCCCGGAAAGCCCCCCCCCCTGCCTAAAGCCCCCCTCGGTCAAAACCCCCCCCTGCCAAAAGCCCCCCCTCACTTTTTTTTATTCAGCTTTCTGCTTTAAACTGTAAAAATAATTCTTAGAGGAAAATTTTAGAATCAGCAATGATCGCATCACCAAAGGATGACGGAAATGCAGTATAGGAATGTTGAAAAAGTGTGAGGAATTTGGCGACATTGTAGGTGGTACAGTATTTGGTGATGTTGGTCAGCATCAATGGAGAAGTAGATTCACTCCTCTGGTTCCTTCCATCCTTTCACTGTCATTTCACTGTCAATCAATAAGAAATAACACAAAAAGGTACTGGATTCAGAAGAAAGATCGCAAAGATCTTTCAAATATTCCGTTTTTCAGTTTTTTTTCCTCTTTCAACAATGTTCATTGACTATCACTGATGAAATGTTCACCAGTGATAGTCAAGAATGAAAGTATATGTCATGATTGAGAAGAAACTTGCATCTGATTAAAAAAAAAAAGTGAATGGAATCTACATATGCCTCTCCATAGATAATGACTCAAATATGTACGACATGGATTTAGTAGGACAAATTCGTGACCCATCACTGCTTTTCTACCATACAAAGGGTTATTCAAAAGTTTGAACTGCCACCCAGTAGCAATCATTTGAGATGAATTTAAGGATTCNGAAAGCTGAATAAAAAAAGTGAGGGGGGGCTTTTGGCAGGGGGGGCTTTTGACCTAGGGGGGCTTTAGGCAGGGGGGGCTTTCCGGGGGGGCTTTTGACCTAGGGGGGCTTTTGGCAGGGGGGGCTTTTGGTTGGGTACCTTTTATTTCATGCTTGCTCAAATAATATTTGCATTCACACCTGTGCATCTTCATTCCTCTTTATTGTTTTTTCAACGAGCCAATCCGAAAAAGTCCTAAATTTAAAACTGCAATCTAGGCAAAGGAAATGAATTATTTAATTCTCAGCCCTGGATGTTTTTTTCTCATAGAACTTATGAGAATTATTACAAGGAAATTAAGAAAACAAATAATGTATCTTTCATTTAATTTGCCAACCTTTTGATATCTACGCATGTTTATTTCTGTCATCTTTCTACAATGGTTAATTAAAATTGATGATACTTTTTAAAGCTGAAAACTGTGATTTGCGTTATTTATTTTTGTGGAACTAATAATTTCTACAGTTGTCTTTTGCTTGTGCTCCGAAAATGTTTTGAAAATCTGTGAATGGATTTTTCCTTCCGTTTTGTTTTAAAATTCTTTTAAACATAAGAAATCAATTAACGAAGCTCTTTTTTTGAAAAAAAAAAATACGGCTTCAAACAATGCACTGTAATTATATTCAGACGATTGTTCTGTATATTCATTTATTTCCCTCGAGAGTATTTTAAATATTTAATATATTATATACTTTTAGAAATGTTGAACTTGATTTTCTCTTGGAAAGTAACACTCGAGCACTTCATCTTGTTTATTTTATTTATTTTTAATATGACGATTCAAATCTGTTTGTCAACTCGATCTCAAGAATGCGGCATCTCTTTTATTCATGTTTGAGGCGCGAAAAATGCATGCGATTGGCTTTTCTTCGTATTCTGAAATTTGTTTTCATGTATGATATGTATCTACGAATTTAAAACAAAAAACAAAAAAATGGTACTTCTTGAGTCTGTCAAATGAAAAATCTGGGTTTGGGCGGAAAATTTCTCCGGAGACAAATTATTAGCATTTTATTCATTTACTTTTCCCAATGTCGCAAATATTTCAACCACAGTATTAAATTCAACACGCCGGAAGGAGAGAACCGGAATTCTCAGTAAAAATCCTCTTTCATTCCATCTCTGTGAGAATCTCTGAAGACCTTGGTTCTCCTGTTTCTTTCTGGGCCTTCAAGGCTGTATTTTATTGCTAAAATCCTGTTGCTGTTTTTTTGTCCTTGAAGGTCAGGTTTCCTGTTTTCCCAAATCAGCAGACTTCATACATTCTGACTTGAGCATTCCTGTTTGTTGTTTCTGGTCAATCTACGCAAAATTGCTGTTTTTTTTTGTACTTGAGCATTAAAAACCGAATTACACCAACCTTAAAATAGGGTGATTCTTCACCCCAGTTGCAGCCCAACCAAATTTGTGCGTTTCATTTCAAATATCCAAACTTGAATCTTGAAACTTTTATTTGTCTAGATATTATTCTTGACACCTAATGTTATTCGAATATTGTATATCTGGTATGAAAAGTTTGTGCAGTAAATAACTTGAATGCATTCAACCTGACTTTCTCCCGGAAAGTGACACTTCCTCCCTTTCTTACAATTTGTTTTTTCTCTTGATTTTTTTTTTTTGGCGGATGATTTAAATCCGTTTGGTGTAACTCGATCTCAGGATTGCCGGGTCTGTTTTACTCGTTTTTTCTTTTCTGTGTGGAACCAAGACATTCGCTAAGTGGTGCTGGTCCTCAGCCAATCCCCTGAGGCGGGCCATCGGCGGGAAATGACATGTCCCGGAATTTCCGGTCTGGGGCGCAACTGGGCTGCTAGGTCATCTGTTACACTTGAGCAAGCAGCCGACTCTCCAGGCACGCGGCTTGGCAGATTTAATGAATCGTTTGTCTGTTTTTTTTCTTCTTTTTTTTAGTTTGTCAATCGTCCTGCTTGGCTTTGTTTTCATTGAGGCCTTTGATATGGCTGTAATGAAGAGTTATTGATTTTGGATTGGGGTTAGGATTTATTTTTTTGTGAGGAGGGGGGGGGGGGAGATTCAATGAGCGTGTCAGGAATGGAGAAGGTAAAAAAAATTATATATTGGTCAACAAAGAACAAAATATGTTGGTTCGGCTGTATTGGAGACAGATGTCACCTCAATATAAGTTGGTGTTCAAGCTGGGTCACAAGGGTAAAGTAATGTAAAAGATGAGATGGTAATGAGTTTCATCAAGAGTGTGTGCTGGAGTGTGATGAAGAATTGTTGATTTTGGATTGGGGTTAGGATTTATTTTTTGTGAGGAGTGGGGGGGATTCATTGAGCATGTCAGGAATGGAGAAGGTGAAAAAAAGTATATATTGGCCAAAAAAGAAGAAGGTATATTGGTTGGGCTGTATTGGGGACAGATGTCACCTCAATATAAGTTGGTGTTCAAGCTGGATCACAAGGGTAAAGTAATGTAAAATATAAGATGGTCATGAGTTTCATCAAGAGTGTGTGCTGGAGTGTGATGAAGAATTATTGATTTTGGATTGGGGTTAGGATTTATTTTTTGGTGAGGAGTGGGGGAGATTCAATGAGCGTGTCAGGAATGGAGAAGGTAAAAAAAAATTATATATTGGCCAACAAAGAACAAGGTATTTTGGTTGGGCTGTATTGGGGACAGATGTCACTTCAATATAAGTTGGTGTTTAAGCTGGATCACAAGGGTAAAGTAATGTAAAAGATAAGATGGTAATGAGTTTCATCAAGAGTGTGATGAAGAATTATTGATTTTGGATTGGGGTTAGGATGTATTTTTTGGTGAGGAGGGGGGGATTCAATGAGCATGTCAGGAATGGAGAAGGTAAAATAGTTATATATTGGCCAACAAAGAACAAGGTATTTTGGTTGGGCTGTATTGGGGACAGATGTCACCTCAATGTAAGTTAGTGTTCAAGCTGGATCAAAAGGGTAAAGTAACGTGAAATATAAGATGTTAATGAGCCCAGGGCAAGGGTCAGAATTCCTTCTTGGAATTCCTGGTTTAAAGTTTGAGGTGTATTTCACACAGGTTAACAACAACTATACTCAGCAAACTCTTGCTTCAACTGCTATACAATATTGAACTGGGCTAAATCTGATAGTGATGATCTTTTTTGACTGACTTAATGTATTGTATGATAAATGCACTTCATTTGGTTTTACAACGTGTCTTAAATTAGAGGATGAAGCTCTAGTAAATTCTAAGAACTTATATCAGTAGTGATGCAATTGCCAAACAGGAGTGACTTTCATCCTTTTATAACTTGGTCTTATTTCTCAAGCACGCAAAATGTTCTGAAAAGCAATATGATTCAAGCACTCAGTTCTTGAGTCTGGCAAAGATGATTGGCAAGTGACCAAACAGGATTTTGAAAATCTCAAGAAGACTTTTCAAGGACTGAGGAAAGTTCTAGTCAAGATGACCTTTTAGATTGAAGAGTTGATTTTCAGCAAAGCATCTTGTTTCTTTGTACCTTGGACAGCAAAGGCTTCCTGTCCATCTTGCAGCAAATTCAGGATTTTTTTAGTAGAAGGGCATTTCAGTTTGAGCAAAGGTCACTGAAATGCCCCCAGGTTGCAAAGGCCCAAGTTGGGAAAAATTTAGGTGCAGAAAATTCCATTAAGACAAGAAGTCCTCAGTATTAATCCTATGCTGGGAACGCATGAAAAAATGACACCCAGTGATAAATTTGTTTTTGGCAAAATTTTCTGCAGGATTATTAAAAAATAGATGACTTATTCTGTACCAATAGGCCTGGGTTCAAACATTTTATTTTTTTATTTGCAGCTCTCATGCCGACAAAATTTTGCAAAAATATCCTGACTGTGCTCCACAATGGTTGAGACAAGATTTATGACCCTGCTTGTCAGAAAAGAAATCTTTCCATTTAGGAATCCATTAGAGTTGGTCTGATACCCAATTTCCATGGAAGCAACCAAGGCTGAGTTTTGGCAAAGGCCAAAAGTAGTATTCCTGCTGGAATGAGCTTGAGTTTCCTGAATAAATGACTGCGTATTTTATTTTGTTTATTAGCCTCTATTGACAACAAATAAATGTTCATCACTGTCACAGATATTCACTCAAACAACCAGTTTTAAATTCAAGAGCAGACTGTTGTAGAAAAGAAGATTTGGATCACTGCTTTAATTTTGAATCTTCATTTAATGTTTGAATTGCCTCAAAGAATTTATAAATTGTTTGCACTTTCATTTAAATTGTCATGTATTCATGCTTTAATTTTTTGCTTCTTGGGATTGCTCAAATTGATGCCTCTGACAAAACTGTAACAAAGAATTACATTATCAATTTTAGATAGTGGCTGGGGTTTGTTAGTTAAAGGGTGATTCAAGCCCAAATTATAAGACTGGAATGGGTTAATATTTTATTTGTATTTCTACAAAAAATGTGTGTTTCCCTGAACTGTTCACACGAATAAGCACTTTGAAATTTGAGATCAGTCTGTGTTTAGGAGATAAAATTTATGCTGCTAATGAGAAACCTCGAGTTTACCCTTGATCATGTGCATTCATGTGTTTGCAAATTTCAATTTGATGCCTGGAGAGAAAAAAGAAAATCATAGCCTATTGACACGGAGGAAAAACCGTTTCGCTCGCGACCTCTTGTCAATTATCATTTTCTATACTTGAATATTTGTGTGCCGTACCTTTTTATATGTACAGTACAGTATTTCAAATTGATGTGAGCTGTTTAAAAATTATTTTCAGGACACAGGAATTCCCTTCAATTCTTTTCTCCTCCTCTCGTCTTCCCCCGACGAAATTGGGGCAATTTCGTTTTTTTTTTTAAATTCGTTGAAAGTTTAACGCTGTCGTGGGAGAAAAAAGTTCATGACGGACGTTTTATTATTTTCCTTGAACTAATCTTCCGATTTTTATCTTTTCTTTTTTTTCATATTCATTTAGGCGACAATGTGGATTGTTGGATGGAGATCCAAGAGGGGAAAGGACCATGGGCGAAGCCTGTCTCAGGGATCGTTCCACTTGGCAACACAATGACAATGGTGATCGGGATCAACGACAATGCAGGTGGGTGAAAAGAAGACTCGAATAACAGAGTTTTCCCGCTATGTATGATTGTACGAATACATTATTTCACGTGCTCCAGTCATTGCCTCGGGGCTTCATGCTGGGGCGAATGATGTCAGATTTGGTTACCCCAGAGGGTCTTATGTGATGTCAATTGCACAACTTTTCTGCTCGGAGATTTTCTTTTCCTCCTTTCTTTTTTTTGGTGTGCAAAGAATGGTAAAAAATTTCTTTTGAAAATTTGCAAGCGAGCGCCAATTTTTAATTTTTTTCTGATTATCTGTAGGACGAGAAAAATGCTTGTGACTGATAACTGCGATTTTTACGTTTTTAAAAAATTTCTTTGATTTTAAGAAAAAGAGAAAAATCACTGTATTTTTCCACTCATGCACCGAGCTTGGATTTTTGCAATTCTTCAGGACCTGCGATTTGTAAGCTTTATTTTGCAATTTTGGGCAAAGGATATTCAGTAGGAAGCTATAAGCGGATTCTGTAGAAACCACTTTAAAAGTGCTGCTTGTGAGAAAATGAGTGTTGTGCTAAAAGAAATCTCACAAAGAGGAACAAATTATATGAATTAAAAAGGGCTTGAATTGAACAGGTGCTTGGAAAGATATGCTTAGTTTATGACAAAGTCTGTCAAAAATAGAACTATGTGCTTTTGAGGAATTTTGAGATGGAAAGAAAACACAGTCAAGCAGCCAGGCTGTGGCCAGGACAAGTTTGTCCTATTTTAAGATGGTTTATTTTGGGAATGTGATTTCACTGTTCAAGATTTCAAATGACATGCAAAAAGCTTCTCTGCATGGAGATCTGCTCAGGTTTGCAACTCAAATGCAAGTGCTTCAATCAGAAGAAGTTAGAAATCAGGAAAGGAAGAGTTGAAGGACAAAAGTATTTAGAGATTAATAGTTCATTCAGGAACGTCCTTGCTGGGCCTGGGAACCAAACTCCAGCAGAAGCTGAGGAATTTCCTTTGGATTTGAAGAGAGGAATTGCTTGTCTGGTGCCAAATTGTTGGCATGTCAAAGTTTTTTCCAACACGGCTTTTGTGTTTTCTTGTGTGAATGAATTACAGCTGAACCTTGGTAACTCAAACCTTCTCAAGTCAAATACATCTGTATATATCAGCATTTTTTTGAAATCCATGAATCACTGTATCAAATCATCTAATTCAAGACACATGGCAAAACCTAATGAAGGGTAATTATCATANCTTATGTGATGTCAATTGCACAACTTTTCTGCTCGGAGATTTTCTTTTCCTCCTTTGTTTTTTTTTTTTTTGTGCGAAGAATGGTTAAATTTTTTTTTTAATTTGCAAGCTAGCGCCAATTTTAAATTTTTTTCTGATTATCTATAGGACAAGAAAAATGCTTGTGACTGATCACTGCAATTTTTACGTTTTGTAATAATTTCTTCGATTAAAAAAAGAAGAGAAAAATCACTGTATTTTTCCACTCTCGCACCAAGCTTGGATTTTTCCAATTCTTCAAGACCTGCAATTTGTATGCTTTATTTTGAAATTTTGGGCAAGGATATTCAGTAGAAAGTTATAAGTGGATTCTGTAGAAACCCCTTTAAAAGTGCTGCTTGTGAGAAAAAGATTGTTGTGCTAAAAGAAATTTCACAAAGAGGAAAAAATGATATGAATTAAAAAGGGCTTGAATCAAACAGGTGCTTGGAAAGATATGCTTAGTTTATGACAAAGTCTGTCAAAAATAGAACTATGTGCTTTTGAGGAATTTTAGATGGAAAGAAAACACAGTCAAGCAGCCAGGCTGCAGCCAGGACAAGTTTGTCCTATTTTAAGATGGTTTATTTTGGGAATGTGATTTCACTGTTCAAGATTTCAAATGACATGCAAAAAGCTTCTCTGCATGGAGATCTGCTCAGGTTTGCAACTCAAATGCAAGTGCTTCAATCAGAAGAAGTTAGAAATCAGGAAAGGAAGAGTTGAAGGACAAAAGTATTTAGAGATTAATAGTTCATTCAGAAACGTCCTTGCTGGGCCTGGGAACCAAACTCCAGCAGAAGCTGAGGAATTTCCTTTGGATTTGAAGAGAGGAATTGCTTGTCTGGTGCCAAATTGTTGGCATGTCAAAGTTTTTTCCAACACGGCTTTTGTGTTTTCTTGTGTGAATGAATTACAGCTGAACCTTGGTAACTCAAACCTTCTCAAGTCAAATACATCTGTATATATCAGCATTTTTTTGAAATCCATGAATCACTGTATCAAATCATCTAATTCAAGACACATGGCAAAACCTAATGAAGGGTAATTATCATACATAGAGTCAGTCAAACAAAGGAAGATTATCATCATCAGAATTAGCCCAGTTCAATCTTATAGCAGTTGAAGCAAGAGGTTGCTGATTAGTTGTTGTTAATCTGTGTGAAATACACCCCTTGAAAACATTGCATTGAATATCTTTCTGTATAACTCAAAAGCTTTTCTCATCAAACGTGGAAAAAAATTGTGGAGACCTTTTTGCTATTATTTCATTGACACAAGAAAGGGAAAAGCAAAAAAGGAGTGACTTGATGCATTTTGAAAGGACGTGCAGGCTATTATTTGGGCAAAGGAACCCTTGCTTCAATACTCATAAGCTTCTTGTCAACTTGAGTCCCAGAATATCACCAGTTACAATTTCCTGTTATTCTTTTTCCATCCCCCCCAATGAAAAATGCTTGTTTCCCAAACTCAAACCTTCCCCAACTCAAATTTTCCCAGGTCCCTCAACATTTGACTTCAAGAGGTTCAACTGTAAAAAAAAGTTACTTCCAGAAGGACTTTGGTGACAAATTATGCAATTGAATCCTTCTTTCATATAGTTTAGCATCCTGTGAACTTATTCAAGAAACTGTTGAAGGCCCATCAGAATATTACCAATTCCCTTTCCTTTTTTGAGTCAGTTTTCTCATGTTGGGCCTTTTTTTTATTAATTTCTTATGGGAAAATACAGACATGGGACCTCCACATGGACAATTCAACATAGGGACACTTATTTTCCCAGAAAAAAATCAATAAATAAGGCCCAACTTGAGGACATTGACTCGACACAGGGACATTTTGTGATAAAATTGCAAATACCGTACATTTCAGGCCAAATTACAAGAAACAGATATTTCCAACCCTAAAATTGAAATATTTCTTCCACAAAACACCAGTTAAAAATTATATAATGTAAGTCTATGGGAAAACAAGACTCAACTTAGGGACATTTTGACTAGGGGACACTCTTGATGCACCAATTATTACATCCGCATCTTGGGGTCTCACTGTAAGTTTCCCTATGTCAAATAGTTCACATTTTGAGGTGTCCGCATGTAGGGGGGTCTCACCGTATTTAAAAGTGTAATCTCCAAGTTGAATGGTCCGTTTTTTTTTTCTACGGTCTCAGTGCTTCCTTTATTTATTTTCTTTAATTTTTCTTCTTCTTTTTTGAAGGTGAATTCGACATGCGAGTCAAGTCGTGCCAGGCGAGCGGGAGTCGGGGCCCCGTCATCCAGATCTCCGACCCCATCGGCTGCGTCCTCCGCCCCAAGATGTTCAGCCAGTTCACCAAGATCAAAGCCAACGACGGCCACGCCACCGTCATCACCTACGCCCACTTCCACGCCTTCAAGTTCCCCGACTCCATGACGGTGCATTTGCGGTGCAAAGTCGAGATCTGTCGCTACGGGTGTCCGAATCACTGCGAAGCCAGCTACTCGCGAGACTCGTCGTCGTCGTCAGTGTCCAACTCGGCAGAGGACTCGGCATCGTCAGTCACGCGACTCGTCGAAGTGTCGGCCGCTGTGCCAGCCGACTACAATTCCGCGTCGTCGCCGGTGCCGGTGTACGACTTGCCGTCGATACGACCACACGGTGGCGCCGGCGCCTCGTCATCGTATCCTCAGCAGCAGCAGCAGTTGCGAGCGGATGCGTCGACGAGAGTGCCGTTGTTTGCCAAGGCGCCGGCATCAGTGGTGACCAGCACGCAGGCGGCGCCGAAGGTGAGGCCCGAGCCGGGGAAGCCGAGTGCGTATCGGGCGCCACCGCAGCGGGGCGGTGGAGGTGGCGGCAATGGGATCGGAGAAGAGGCGGGTGTGAGCGAGCGGGAGTTTGCGGCTCTGTTTCAGGACGTGGCGCCGGCGCCTGGGAACCTGGTGGAGTCGAATAGGGTGCATGTGGCGGAGAATGAGTATCGGAGGCATCATCATCATCCCAGCAATATTCAGGTGAGCCCTGTTTCTGTGTGTGTTGTGAGGAATAAATCCTCTACAAATAAAGATTGAAAGTAAAGTTTGGTAATTGTTGGGGACAGAAGTCACCTCAACAAGGATTAGCTGAAAAAGAGGAAATTAGAATAGTTTTAAAGAAAACACAGAATCAGCCCGGGACTGGGGCCGGGAATTCACAGTGGAATCCCTAGTTTAAGTTAAAGTGTATTTCAAATGTCCAAAATAAAGGGTTTTAGAAAATAGTCACACAAACACAAGTTAGAAGATTGGCAAAATATTTCAAACAACAAAAACCTCTCAAAAAACCTCTCTGAACGCACTGCTCCGGCAGCTAGATTGGACTGTGTTGTTTTTAGATTAAAAGGAGGTATTTATTAATTCCTTCTCTGGTCCTTGATCAAGGGGGGTTGATCAAGGGCAGAAGAATCTTGGAAGCCTGGGATTGGCCGATAAATTGATAATTGAAGACGTCTTGGCGCCAAGACAGTTGCATTTTTGGGGGGAGGGGAAAAGTCATTGATGGCTTTTGTCCAGTTTTTACACGCAGGTGGTTTCCCACCCGATTAAACATTTATAATTGATTTTTCAAGAGGGGATGCGCAGCGAGGCCCCAACAGTAATCTGAGTAGGATTTTGTAATTAAAACAGGAGAGTTTGGTTGGGCTGCAACCGGGGTGAGAATTCACCCTATTATAAGGTTGGTTTACTTCCAGGTTAGAATTATACACACAAAATTGACAAGTGGTTCTTGCGTAAATCACCAAGAAGCAACGCGCTCACAAATGCTTGACATGGAATGTAACAATTTTGTAGATTTTGGAAACCAAGAAAACAGTCCTTCAAGGATGAAAAACAGCAACAGGATTTTAGCAATAAAAACCCAGCCTTGAAGACTTAGAAATATCCCTGAGAACCAAGGTCTTCCCAGGTTCTCACAAAGATGAAATGAAAGAAGAATATTGCCCAGAATTTGGGTTCTCTAATTCTGGCATGTTGAATTAATATGGCCATTAAAATATTTACGACATGTGTGTATGTGTGTGTTTTGTGTGTGTGTGTGTGTGTGTGCTGAAGTCTGTTATTCATTCAATTACTTTTTTGAGTGAATACTGTCGCAAATTTTTGGGAGTCCCCCCCCCCCTGAAAGAGAGCCAAGCGTAGCAAATTCAATCTCTTGTTTTGAACAAACAGCAAGCCATTTCTCATGTCAGCTTTCAGAGTAATTTAATCTTCAAAGAGAAACGCCAAAACAGCAATTTAAAAAGACTGAGCCATAAAGGAGACGAGTTTTGGCAAATTGCCAAAACTTGTCCTTGGTTATTTCTGTGAGAATCAGGTTTCACTCCGGCTATCACAACAAACTTAAATGGACCCTTGGTCCTTGAATCCCTTGAGTTTCCAAAACTCAAGAATAAAGAAACTTTACCCCAACTTAAAAAGCAGAAACTGTAATCAAATACTAAATCTCAGTGGAAATTTCCACAAGGCAAACCCTTTTCCTGATTCCAAAGTCCACGCAAGGACTGTCAGTGTGTTCCAAACGTTGGTACTGAGCGGACCTCAAGTACTTGGCAAAACTTGCTAAAAATTAAACTCTTACAAATCTGAGAAAATGTACCATCTGAAAATAGGGTGTTTCCAAGCACCCCGGTTGTATCCCAACCAAATTGATGGTACAATTTATTTCTTCTTTGTAACATACCTTTGAATCTCCACAACAAATACTGTGAATAATTAACCTTTTATTGTCAGCTTGGGCTCTGCTGCTCAATCTAGTTTTTTATTTTATGTATTTCTGTGTTCTTTACATTCTGTGAAAATATCCTGACTTTGCCACTCACAGAAGGGTTGAGTTAATTTCCAAGAGACCCTGACAAGATCATTCATCAATAACTTCTCATTCCAGGAATAACATTGGCAAAAGCGGGAATATTGTCACAAATTTTTCAGCTCTATTTTTAGCAAGTCAATTTGAGAACTCAAATTCTCGTCCTTGGGGACAAATTCCACTTTCTGTGAGAACCTCAGAAGACCTCATGTTGCTTACAAAATCCTCCAAGGCTACATTTCTCTACTAATCCTGTAGCCAAATCTCGTCCTTGAAGGACTGCTTTCCTGTTCCAAAAACTCACAATGTTCAACACAGTCTATCTCCTGCATTTGTGTGTGCAGTTACTCCGAGATTTCGCGAGCATTCATCTAAAAGTGTCAACCAAATCTTTGAATATATCAACCTTATAATAGGGTGATCTCACCCTGGTTGCAGCCCAACCAAATTCTTGTGTTTTACTCTTAAAACCAATCTATCTCATCATCAAAAGATTCTTTAAACTAAAATTTGTTATTTGTTGGGATTATTCCTGACAAATATCATGAAGTTCATAAGAATTTACATCCCAAACGATGAAAATGTTACAAAAAGTAGGAATTTTGCTCATTAAGTACCTGAGAATTGTGCCAGTATACTGTTTTCGTTTTTGGGAATTAACCCTAATCTCCAGAAAAAAAATGTACTGCACTCTTTAATTAGCACTAAGAGCCAAAAACAAGGTACTAGATTGGTCTAATTTCTTTTAAACAGGTTTTACTCTCAAAGAAATTAATTGCAGCATCAGTTTTACTCTGATTAATTTTTTGTCTTGGAAAAAATTCCTGATTCTTCTACGCCCACGAAATTACTCCTGCGCCTAATTTTTTGAGTCGCATGCCAAGGAAAAAAAAAGTTATAAAATCAACCAAGTTTGTTTTAAGGCCTCAAATTATGAAGAGATGGGGCATGAAAAGGGCCATAAATCGTCGCAGAAACCTGCTTTGGCTTGAAGAATTGAAGGCTTTAAATTCCAGGTTTTTTTTAGCTAGGCAAAGAAGGTCTTTGACCGCCCAGAAATGAATTTGTTGTTTTCCGATTACTTTTTTTGCATGCGCCCAATTTATAGACTTTGTTCGAATAATTTGCAATTATGGTCCTGAGGGGTATTTTTCGGCTTTAATGAGCTTTCGTTATAATATATTAGAGGAGCATATCCTGGGCTCAGATAGACATTTATTCAATTTTTAATGCATGGTTTTCTTGAGAAATTGTATTTTGAGGGTATAAGAAATACAACGCAATAACCGAGTTAATTTTTAAATTTATGATGTTATTGCTGCATTGCTGTGTTTGTCTTTTCTACATTAGATTTATTTGTCAGTCCAAGTTACTCAGAAATAATTGACAGTGAGACACCAATATGCAGACACCCCAACCTATGGGCAATTGGACTTAGGGACACTTGAAAACCCAAAAAAAAAATCAGGTCCAACATCTGAACATTGACTCAAGTTAGGGACTCTTTTCTGAATTTTCCAAGAAAATTTAAACGTTTCATTTTGTCATTTTGATACCTTCTGAAGAAATCAAGCTATTTATATTCACAAAAATTGAAAGAATATATCATGATCAATTCTCTCTAATTGATAATCAAAAACAAGCTGATTTTGTGTTTCTTTTTTCAGAGTTTTTTTTATTGTCTGCCCATATTGCAGTAAGACTCATTCTTTTTCTTTGCTTTTTGATCTCATTTTGATACCAAAATATTAAATTACTGTATATGCGGTTTTGTTCTGCAGTGTTGTTTTCTACAACTTTAAGTTGAAGGAAACAATTTTTATCCACTTTTTTTGAGGACTTATTTCTAATTTTTGACCAAAAGGATAACCAATTATTAGCATTGAAGTCTAAAGGAAAATGAGACACAATACAGGGAAATTGCGACATCAAGACACTCTTGATGCACCAACTACATCCACATCTTGGGGTAATTGAAGTTAGTCTGGCTTTTTTTTCAAAATCAAAGCACTGAGGCTTTTTCAACTTTCAAGTTTGGGTCTGAAAATTAATTCAAATACTGTACTGTATAGTGTACAGTATTGGAAGCTTTTTCTGTTGTTTTGATGAAATTCTTTAATTTTTGTGACTCTTCATGGTTTGTGCTTATGATTTAAAGTTTTAAACATTACAATTTCTGGGGTTAAATTGATTTCTGTGAGATTTTCAAATTTGGTGATGGGGATCAATATGATTCAAAGTTGATTTCACCACTCCAAAGCATATTGAAAATCAAATACTGTGCCTTATTCAGCATAATAACCACTTCTATTTTGTTGCAAAAATAAATGGCAGTATTAAATTTGCCACACAAAAATTAGAGAAACCAAATTCTCAGTAGAATCTTCTTTCATTTCATCTCTGTGGGAATCTTGAAAGACCTTGGTTCTCAATGTTTCTTTCTGAGCCTCCAAGGCTGCATTTTATCGCTAAAATCCTGTTGCTGTTTTTTGTCCTTAAAGGACAGTTTTCCTGTTTTCCAAATTCTCAAGAAAGCTTCACTTCCATTTTAGCTCTTGTGCAATTTACTCAATGATTTATGCGTAAACCCCATTTTGTGTGTGATTTGAATATTTTTGAAATATAACAACTTTAAAATAGGGTGAATTCTCACCCCGGTTGCAGCCCAACTGAATTCTGTCATTTCATTTTTATAACTAAACTGAAATTTAACCTTTTCTTCTCAATATCTATATTTTTCAAGGATTTATTCCTGACATCACCAGATGAAGAGCTTTATTCCGGCTGTAATTCAGCTGGTCTAATAAAAACAATGAGAATTAATTTATTCAAATAATTGAACATGTAGAAATCAATCGAAAAAATCTTTCCTCAATAAAAAAAAATTCCCCGGAGTTTTTCAAATTCGCGCCACTTCCCAGAAGTGAGGGAAAAAACCTGAATGCTTGGAAAAAGGATTGTCCTGATTAAATTTCGTTTCGAAAAACTGTATAAATGGGGGAAAGAATGCGATGCCCTGGAGCGACAATGCCATTCACGTGGGGTGAACCCGGAATTTTTAAATTTTGTATATATTTTTTTTATCCTTCATCGATTCATTTTTTCTTTGTTTTATTTTTTCAACCTCTCGGAAGGGTTGGTTCCGAGAAATAATGAAATTTTCGCTGGCTGGTGCCGAGCAGCCACGAGTTGGCATCACGAATCAATTCAGGCCTCGGTCCAAACCGCTTCCAGCCACTAAATCGACCTGAAAGAAGGTCGGGAAAATAATTCCCTTCTTGGCCCTGGCATACCATTTAATTCCCGGCTTAATTACCCGTGACCCACAGAAAGAGAGAGAGAGAGATAATTAATAAATAACAGTTTCTGAATACTGTACTATACTTATTTATATATAAAAGGAAGGCCTTGCATTGTTATGAATCTCATCATTTGCGTGTGGCCTATATGGCAGTGACCAATTTAGGTATATTCCTTGCAAATTGAACCCTGCTTCGGATTATAGACTGCATGAAAAAGTTGATCAAAGAACAGAGAGGGAGAGAGAAAATTATAAATTTTGAGCAGAATATACAGCATGCAGATAACCCTAGATAATGGACAATTGGAGCAATGGAATTTTGCATGATATAGAGAATAACATATACTGTATTCTTTCTTATAGCAATACTGTTCTGTCAACCAAGCGTTTTTTGATTTGTTTTGTTTGAGAAACATTAAATTTTATAAACAAGGTTTGTTGGGCATGCACGCCGTGTACAGTAACGTACTTAACATACAAATTCCTAGAAGTCAAAAGTATTCCCCCCTCCTCAAAATTGCAGTGCCAGGAACACAGCATACATAGTTAGCTGTGTTACTTTGATTCTAACAGTAAAACCTATTGAAGGTTAAATATTATTAGTGGTATATAAGCTCTTTTTCATATCAAGAGTCAGTTCAGTTCAGCTGTTTAATTCGAGTTATCCAAGTTATTCCTGCAAGTCAAGCTTTTTGAGTCATTTATTCATTTATATCTGTGTGAAATACACGTTACCCCTTTTTTAAGCTAGGAATTCCTGAACAGAATTCCAGTCCTGTCCCAGACTGAGTACCGTGTTTTTATTATGATCTTGATTGCACTCAACATCAAATTATATTGAAGACATTTGTCCTCAATAAGGTTTGTGAGAGCAAAGCTTGCATATTTTGTGCCCAGATGGCAGTTGAGTTGTTTTTGAAGTTTGAGTCAAATGCAATAAAATCCATGGAACTGTGCAAGCGATTTTTTCAATTTTTCCTCTGATTGGCTAAATATGCAGGGTGGTGCAGAATAATGATGCAATGTGTAATTCCAGCAGAATGAACACATTGGTTGGCGCATTGCCAGAGCACCTTCTCTTCTTATGCTGAGCATTCCATACTGATGGAAATGAGCTTGAGAAAGATTTGCAAGTACTTTATTGGAATTCAATGAAGCGGCCCTTTCTGAAATCATAGAGGATCGAGATAAACTGTTGGCCTTATATGATTTCTCATCAAAGATTCTCTCTAAATTTTTCATTCAACTAAACCTTATCTGGGAACAGGCTGAAGACCTTGTGTTTACATTTGCAATTGCTATAATTCTGGCTTATGCTGCAATTCTTCTTATTGCTAATTTGTTTCCAATGTCAGGGAAAAAAAGGGGTTTATGCATAGACATCAGTTGTGAAATTGTACATTGTGGAATGTTTTTTCTTTTATTTTGGTACCCATATACAGCTTATTTATCTGTTTCCCATTCTGAAGTGATTGAATGCATTTGAATGGATTTGGGTTGGGTGGGGAAGGGTTTGAATGTGGGAATTTTGATTGAACTTTGAGAATGCTGAAAAGTGGAAAATAAAGCTTTTTGTTCATTCATTCTTTCACAATGCAACATGTGTGGCAAATTTTGGCAATGCAATATCTTGCCATTCCAATATTTTTGCTTGTGCAATGGATGTCAATAAATCAGAATTTTACTTGATATTTTATTATTCTAGCTGAAAGTATTACAATTCATAAGATTGTAATGTAATGTATGCTTTATACACCTTTGTTCTTGATTTGAAAATATTTTCTTGCGTTTCTGACAAAATGTTTTGAAAGACAAGCATGGAAGAGAGCTTCAAGTTCACACATGAGAATAATTATAAGGATAATTATTGCAAAAGAAAACCCATGATCGTGGGTTTAAAAGAATATTTCTTTTTCAATATTTGCTGTTGGTTGCGTGTCAGAATTCAGTTAGTTTACTGTTCAAAGAAGCCTAGCATTTATATGCTTCCGAGGGTCATTTTCTTTTTGCCCTGATTTTCTTCAGTTTGAATTTCTTCATGATCCCTAGTCACGCAAACGAAAACCAAGAAATTTATCGTAAATCTTTGCAGAGGATTTTTAATTTGTATAATTATATTACGGGATACTGTGTATAATTCCCTGGTGTTGTATTATTTTTAATTTTCTCCGGAATTGTTAATTTTCTCATTTCTCTGCACTCCCGTAATTTTTTTTTTACTTGGGATTGAAGTTTTCGGAACGTTTGTAAAATGAGAAAAAAAATTCTGCGATTGCAGCTCAGGAATGTGTCGGGCAAAATTGTTTTGCGTCGAGCTTATTTGCAAGAACTTGTAGATCTTTTTTAAAAATCTAATCTGGGTTTTGTTAATTTTGTCCAAAGTTAATTCAGAAGACTATAGTTTCAGAAGCGTTTTTACCCGAAGCTCAGAAATAATTCTCGTCGATGCTATTAAAATATTCTAATTTTGGAGCGGAATTTCCGACAGCTACGAATAAAACTTGTAAAAAAAAACATTATTGCAGATTTTTTTTTCTCTTTTCCAGGAGATGGAGAAATATATACTGTATAGTTTTAAAAATCATAGCATGGCTCCGGCGGTGTTATTTATCGCTGGTACTAAGCAGTTTTGTCTGTATCCTGTTTTACCTCATGAAAAAATTTAATTTTGTCCTGAGTACTTTATTTTTTTCAAGTGAAAAAGCTGTTGGTTTTTCACCACGTGGTCGACCATAAAAAGAAGAAGAAAAACAGTTATTAATTTTCCAAGAGTGTCTGCTTGCTCTGCATTCCGCCAAGACCAAGTGATGGAATTTTGAAAGAAAGGAGAAAAAAAACAATCTCAGCTTGATATTTTCAACGCCAGTATTTTTTATTTATTTCATTTTACGTTCGGATGAGAAGAAAGAAGAATATCGTAATTCTGCCTTCAGGGGAGGTTCCTGAGTTATATATATGCACCCCCTTTATTTTTTATTTTGCTTGGGGGTCATTTCACGGGATTTATCGTCGTTTTTTTTATTCTGTTTCTTCTTTCTTTATTCATTTCCTCTTCGGGTTGGGAAGTAATTTGTATTGTTGCGGCGGAGTCTTGGGTAACTGACCTCAATTTGACCGGGAATTAGCCTTCGAGGGGGAGTTGGCTGGGTTCCTCTTCTCTCTTTTTTTGTGATTATTTATTTATTTATGATACTCTTTTTTTGGTCTGCTGAAGAAATCGTTGCTTGCCAGTTTATTATGTTTCTTGGAAGATCGGGTGATAAATCCGCATTGTTTCAGGCTGTCTTGTGCAGTGCTGCCAACACCGTTACATGCGCCCCCATTTTTTGTGTGGCTGTGGAATTTATAAAGCTTCGTTTTAGTTCTCTTGTCTGTTTATTTTTTTTTAAAGAAGTAAATTGTTAATCGTTGAAAAATACTGTTGTATAACTTTTGTAATTTATTGGTGGTGGAGGGGGAAAAAAGGTTGAGTAGATGTTGCTGAAGTTTTTTTGAAATTCACAGACGAAAAAAAAGGGAACATTCATGCTTTGTCAAGTTGAAATTGATTTTTTTTTCTCTGACTCGAAGATAATTGTGCTGAAAAATAATCACAATTTTCTGTTGATTATGGCTTCGTTTTTTTCGAGATAAACTTCAAATCTTTAAAATATTGTAAAATATTTTTAAAATATTGTAAAATATTTTTAAAATATTGTAGTACTTTACTCCTTTTGTAATTTTTTGGTGGTGGAGATATTGCCGAAGTTTTTTGGAAATTTACAGACAAAAAAAGGAACAATCATGCTTTGTCAAGTTGAAATTGATTTTTTTTTTCTCTGACTCGGAAATAATTGTGAAAAATAATCACAATTTTCTGTCGATTATGGCTTCGTTTTTTTCGAAATAAAATTTTAATCTTTACAAAATATGGTAGTACTGAACTACTTTTATAATTTTTTGGTGGTGGAGGGGAAAAAGGTTGAATAGATATTGCCAAAGTTTTTTGAAATTTACAGACGAAAAAACAGGGAACATTCATGCATTGCAAAATTAATGGCATAGGGTTTTTTTTTATCAAACTAGACGAATTTTCACTCGTGAGAAGTAATTATATATTTTTTTGTTTATCGTCAATTTTTGTTTCGTGAGAAAACGTTTGGGACACTTTTGGGGAGTGTTGAAATTTCGAAAGAGTTGACAATTATTTTGTGCTCGAAAGTCCTGTAATTATTCTAATCAATTGACAGAAATAATTCATCGGCAAAAAATTTTTGCTTTTTCAATCCTCGGTCGGGAAAAAATATTTGCGCTCTTCCCGCCATCGATTGTTTTTTTTTTTCAAATTTACCGAATTGCCTGAAATGCTCTTATTTCGGACTTTCGTTTTTATCCTTTTTCATATTTTAAACTTGTAAGATTTAGAAAGGAGGAAGGAAAAAAATATTGAGAATCTTTCGGTGAATTCATTAACTTGAAACTTTCCAAGTATGGCAATTAACTCACCAATTATATGCGACAAAAATTCCGCAGCTAATTTTTTTTCCTCTCTTCATTTTACTGTCGTTTCTAATGTTTCGGTTTGACCTAGAAATTTGCTGCTTTGCTGTCGCCGAAAAATATGTGACGACGTTTCGGCGAATGAAAAGAAAATGTGGGGGAAAAAAAGCCATTGAACTCATTTCACGGTTCTATTATACAGGAAAGAGAAAAAGGCGAAAGAGATGAAATCTCTGTATAGTGATTGATCCAGATTTTTCAAATTACTGCGCCCATGGATCAGATAACACGAAAATGAGTTTTCCAGCTGGCGTCCCTTTGTAATAAGACTGTCGTTTATTTATTTTTCTTCTCTTGAAATTCTTTCCGGGTTGCTTTCACTAGAAATCAGTCCAACTGTTGTCTTAAACCAAGGACAATTTTATTAAATGCTTTTTTCTTAAACCTTCACTTGCAAAGCAAAATAAAAATATATTGTTGATCAGACAATTATCATTAATTAAATTGACATGCCAATGTGACTTGGGGTTGGAGATTCAAATCATTTTCTGCAACTTCTGAAGGAAACACAAAAGTTACTCCATGCAAGTACAGTGAGACCCCAAGATGCGGACGTAATTGGTGCATAAAGAGTGTCCGTAAGTCAAAATGTCCCTAAGTTGAGTCTCATTTTCCCTTGGACTTACATTATATAATTTTTAATTGGTGTTTTATGTACAAAATACCATAATTCCATGGAAATAAAAATTGTCTCCCAATTTAAACTGATTCCAATCAATATGTTTCAACAGAATGTGGGCATTTTGGGGAATTGAATACTGATACCTCCGTACAGTACATATAAATGTTGGTATTCTCTGTAAAAATAATATTCAAGTAAAAAAGAGAGAAGGCAGTCACTCATCTCTGCTGGAGGTAATTTTTTTAAATTAGCTGAATGGATGGTAAATTGGTGAGAGATATGCCCAATAACTTTTCTTACATCAATTTGAGGCCTGGAAATATCTGTTTCTTGTAATTTTGCCTGAAATGTATTTGCAATTTTATAACAAAATGTCCCTATTTTGAGTCAGTGTCTTCATGTCAGGCCTTTTTTATTAATTTTTTATGATAAAATAAGTGTCCTTTTGTTCAATTGTCTGCAGGTCAAGGTGTCCGCATATGGGGGTCTCACTGTATTATAAAGTGTTATTTATTATTCCACTTCACACAGTATTGTACAATACAAGAATATTTTGAGGAACAGAGTGATGACAACAAGGTATCAGATAGGTGTCCAAATGAGGTAAGCTTACTTCAACTAAAATACACCTGTATTTCTAACTTTGGTTGGTCAAGGTCAAGGAATGTGCATAGTGACCAATTTGGATTGGGAGAGTCATACTTTGTTTGCATGGAAAAAGAAAGAACCATGAACAAGGTTAGAAAAGGGATTGTGAAATATTGACTAGCGCTTGAGGCAAAACCAAGCATAATGGAACACATTAACATTATAAGAGCTTTTGGAAAGTGTTTTTACATTGTAGTTGATATTATGACTACAATGCATATTTTGCTTTAAAAAAATAAAATCTGTAGCAAAAGCTTGTCATATGACTAAAGTTCTCTGTTGCGTTTCCAGAAATTAACATATAAGTAGAAGCTGGTGAATTTTTGCTGTCAGCTTGAGCATTTTTTTAACAAGATCAACCTTTGGAGGACTTCAGAAATGAAATTTTTTTTCAAAATAAACTTCATTTCAATGGTTATTTTATTTTAGGTTTACTTTGATTTTTTACTGAATTTTCTGTTTTGTTTCCAGAAATTAACATGAGTAAAAGCTGGTTGATTTTTGCAGAAGTTGGAGAATTTTTTTCTCACCAAATCAGGATTAGTCTTTTTTTTTAGTGATTTTACTGTCAACTCTTACATAGAAATTGGGGGTCTTGAAAAAACCGCTGGTTCCAAAATTTGAAAATAATCTCATTTTAGGTTAATTTTTATTTCCTGAATACATTTCCTGTTTTCTTCTGAAATTTCCTTAAGGAGAAGCTTTATATTTACTTTTTTTAATGTAGAAGTACATGCAGTATATACTTAAAATTTCTATTGTCTATGTTCGCCGAGGCTGAATTTGAATTTTGTTCGACGTATTTTTGTTTTGGAAAAAAAAAACCACAGAATATTTGAAGCTTGGTCGTGAGAAAATCCCCCCACCTCAAAAATATACCGATGACCTCTCTTTTTTTTTCTCAAATGGGAAAAAAGAAAAAAAATGTCTCGTAAAACGAGAATAAATAAGATAAACTCGGTCGAAATGGCGTTTTCTTACAGCGTGGAATCGTTGCTTGATTTTTGCGTGCATTGGTTGCGGCGGCGGCGGCGGTAAAGTGGCGGCAGTGGCGGCGACATGTGGCGAGCGTGAACCAGCATGTGCTTGACTGCCGCCTAAATTTCATCTCATCTTCTCCCTTATTCCTCCTATATATATATATATATTCCCACAAGGCAAGGAATGAAATGTGGGTTCGACTTTTGAGAGGAATATATAAGACGATTCGGTTTAATACTCGGATGCAGTTAATCTTCTGTTTCTCCATTTTTTGTCTTTCACCGTCAAAACTTTTTATTATCATCATTTTTATAATATGTGTGGTGTGATGTTGTGGGAAGCTGACCTGGCTTTCATCCTAGTTTCTCGCTTCTCATTTCATGTTTTTTTTTTCCTTTGCTGTTGAAAATAAGTAGGTTGTTTGAGAAGACAAATGGGGGGATCAGAATGGCTGGTAATGGGTGTAGGAGTGGCGTGGGAAAAGCTCTTTGCCTTTGCTTCCACAGATCTTGATATGAATCATCTTGGAGAGGATGAAGAAAAATTACACATCAAGTACTGCTCTTTATTTTTTTATTTTTCATGTGAAGAATTCCAAACTTTCTGAGCGAGTTCAAAATATTAAATGGAAATTATAAATTGGGTGTCCTCTTTATATAAAAAATGATATTTTGCATTGAAAATGAAGAAAGCAACTGACATGCAGAAATTTACCAAACAAAAAAAATTGAATTTTTCCATGTTTCAAAAATTCAAGTTTTTTGGTTGGTAAATTTTTGCATTTGTTGTTTTGCATGCATTTGAAAATTAAGAAAGCAACTGACATGCAAAACTTTGTTTGGTAAATTTTTGCATTTGTTGTTTTGCATGCATTTGAAAATTAAGAAAGCAACTGACACGCAAAAATTTACCAAACAAAGAAATTGAATTTTTGCATGTTGAAAAATTCAATTTTTTTGGTTGGTAAATTTTTTCATGTTTTTTTATGAATGAAGGAATTTTTCAAAAAAAAACTGAAAAAAAGATAGAAGGTATATTCTTTGTTTGTACAAAGTTTTAAAATTTAGAAAGCCAAGACCAAAATTTTTGAAGATTCCTTCAATTTCATACTGACCAATTCTAAATTTATAATTCATTAATTCAGCCATGTGTAAAAGAAGTCTGTATGCATGTGCAATTGCATATTCCCTGAAATAAAGCAATATTCTTCTTTCAAATGTTTTGTTTCTTTTAAACTACGAAAGCATTTGTAAAATTAAGCTAGAGAAATTATAAGGAAAACATGATTTTTCTGTACAAAAATCTTGAGAACTCATTGTTGGGAATAAATCCTGACAAGGAAAAGGTTTGAGTTTTTTAGAAATGAAATGAGAGATTTAGACTTGAAATAAAACACAAGAATTTGGTCGGGCTACAACCAGGGTGCAAAACACCCTATTTTGAAGTTGGTGTAATTCAAAATTCACAACAAACTTGCAAAATCTTGTAGAACGTTCTCTCTCAAAGGTTTGATTTGGACTGTATCAAAATAGTCAAACTTGGAAAACAGGAAAACTGTCCCTCAAGGATGAAAAACAGCAACAGGAACTTGGTAACAGAATACAGCCTTGGAGGCTGCCAAAAACATCTGTAATAAATTACAGCCTTGGAGGCTGCTGACCATCTGTGGGAACCAAGGTCTTCCAAGATTCCCACACAGATAGAAATGAAAGACTAAATTTGCTCGGGAATTTTGGGTTCTCTAAAGCTAGCGTGTCAAATTTGATATACCCGTTAAAATATTTGCGACACTTGTACCTTTTTTGATGAACTGTTGATTCTGCAAGGGAAAGGTTTTCCCATTTTTTTTTATCAGCAAAAATTTTATTGGCACATGCAAATTTTTATGGTAAAACCTATTGTACTGCTTTATTGCAGGTTAAAATGAGTTTGTCAAAACAATGTTTATTTACATGTTTCATTTTAAGTACTTTTTTTTAAACAGGAGTTGCCTAGATGCAATTTTATTGCATGTGTAATTTTATCCGACCAGAAAGCTGTCCAATCAACTTGGACCGTTTCCTAGAATATCAAGTAGGTGTCGCTCTAAGTTTCAACTGTCGCACTCTAACCTAAATTTGCCTAAAATAGCAGTAGGATGAACCCAAAGGCACCTGAGTTCTGTGACGCATAATTTAAGGCTAAATGTTGCAACGTTGAACATATGCGCTTAGGCATGAATAAATCAATACAATTTTGATTCGATTCCAATTTGTTTTTTTTTTGTGCAGGTTTCCTCGGTGGAATTCGACCCACAAAACGAAGCCGATTTGGAAGAGGACCCCGAGGAAGACGATCACTTTGCGGAAGACACTGAACCACACCAGTCCGCCGGAGTGTCCCAAGTGATCGCCATCTCCCTGCCGTTCGGGGCGCCGCCATCGCCGCTGACAGCTGAGGCGCTCAAAGTCCAGCGAGTACCTTCCAGCGTCATGCAGCCGCCCCCGAAACCCGCGAGCATCCCCAACATTCGTCCGCAGAACTCCAGAGTTCCGCTACACCGCGAAGACTCGAATCAGGCGCCTCTGCTTTTCGGCGACACCCCGATCCAACGAGCAGCCGCCCCGGCGCCGTCAGAGCGCCGAGACTCCAGCGGCGGCAAAGGCTCACGGTTCCCGTGGGGACCACGAAGCATGGACTTTGGCGACTTCCGCTCGGACGAGAAACCCGCCGGGGCCGGTGCTCCGGCCGAGAGCGACACCGCGCGGCGGCGGGACGAAACCGTGCCGAGCACGGAGTTCCGCCAGCGCCGCTCGGTGTCGCTGGAGCGCGCAGCTCCCGGCACCGACGTCGGTGTCGCCACGTCGTTTGACGTCATTTCCGGCGCGGACTTGAACTTTGTGCCCGACGGCGCCGAGGCCAACGTTGCTGTGTTCTCGGGTCGCATTCGGGAGGATGTCGTCTACGGGATTTGTTTGCCCGCGCCGGGCTTCAGCGCGCTCTTTGTGCTCCTGGCTCTGTGCACTGTGATCGCGGTGCTCACGGCGGGCTTCATGTGTTACCACCGGCAGCAGCAGAAAGGAGGGGATCGGTTCGCTGCAATGGCGGCGGCCTTCGCGGCTGCTCCGACGACTGCCGTACCGCACATGCGCGACTGGGGCGGCGGGGTGGTGCACTTCTTCCGTACCCGCCAGCCCTTCGCGCCGCATCAACCCGTACCCATTGGGCCTTCGTAATGTAAGTAGGAAATGAACAAGCAAAAAAAAAAAAACAAGGGAAATAAAACGCGACATACGAGTATATACATACATGTGCATATATTTTTGTGAGAGAAATAGGAAGACCCACCCCGGCGACGCAGCGTTTAAGATGCGTCTCATCGTTCAGCATCTGATGGGCCCCATATTTGTCTTTGCCACGTCGTCGTCGTTGTTATGTATTTATACAGTACAGTACAATCAAATCTCCTTACAGCAAACTATAATGGGAACTTCAGATAACGCTTTCTTAGGCTGAATAGTTTATTAAAACGAGATTTTTTAAAGTTCAGTTGAAACTCTCTCAGTCAAATTTAGAGGGAACTGCAAAAAATTCAACTTAGGGAGGTTAGGAATTACCGTATTTACTTGTGTACCATGCGCCCTCAAGTAAGGCACGCAGAGGAGTTTTTTATTTGAAAATTTTGCTAAAATATTTTCCCCAAGTAAGACGCGCACCCCAATTTTTAGTGAATCTGAAACCACAAAATTTTGCAAATAAATACAAAAAATTGACTTTAGGCATGAATTGAACAAAAATCTCATCAATTTTCAACTTTTTCAGTACAAAAACATTTTCTTGGTACATGTGCTCCAAATTTCTTCATTATAATCAAGTGTAATGCACACATAACTTCCTAAAACTTCTTGAAAATTTTGTACCTGCTTATGACGTGCACCCCTTTTTTTCTTCTGAAATTTGGGAAAAAAGGTGCGCGTGGTACTTGAGTAAATACGGTACATTGGTTTGAACTATACAATACAAAGCCATTCTTTCAGAGAAACTTGGAAATAATGCAAATGATGATGTTTTAGGGCTTGAATGGCTTCTTAAATGAGTTGAAAGTCTGCTGAACTTGGAGGCAGGGGTTCATTTCCCAATAATCAAGTCTTTCACTTCCTTCAAAACACACAAATTTATGTTTTTCTTGCATTTTTTTCTTCCTTGTGTCAAGAAATTAATGGCCAACAGGCCGCAGAAAAATTGACTTATGGAGGTTTGAGGGTGAAAGCTTTTGACTTGATTAAGCAGGTTTTTAATGTATTTTTTCCAAGGGGAATCAGTTGGGAACCTTGAAAATTTTGAATTAAGGGGGTATTTGACTTAGGCAAAGGTTGAGTTATCAAGGTTATCCTGTATTAACTGAAAAAATGCACATCTCACCTGCTGCAAATATAGAATCAATTCTATACCTTGCTTTCTGGGAATTCTCTGATTTTTTTATTATTGCTTGAAAAGCAGTGATTTTCTGGGAAAATGGCTGTATAACCATGCACTCCAGTAAAGTATAGTTGCACCAATCTCTTCATTCTTGGGGAATGATCTGTGAAAATTGTGTAATTCTGAGAGGATGATATGTGCTATAATTGAATCATCTTTGAAACATTTTTGTCATTGATTATTATAGCTTCCATCCATGCTATAAGAACCAGTTGTTAACATTTGGGATTGAAAATTTCAGACTTGACTTTTTAGACTTTATTTTCTACCTGGAGAATCTATTGAACATTCCTTGAAAAAATGCTGTTGCACTGGAATTGGGAATTTTGTTATGATGTGATGGTTTGAATATGTTATGGGCTTTTTACTGAGACTTCAGAAAAATACTGTTATACTGAAACAATTTTTGTACTGGTATTTGTTGTAATGAGATTTTACTGCCTAGTTGGTTTATACTCTGCACAGCAGAGCTCTGTGACTTTTTCAGCTCTTGGTCAACTGCAGTTGTACCATATTCATGCTCAGTATATTAGTTACTATTTAGACTGCTCCACTATAGAATCTTTCTCAATCCTTACTTTTTTTTGACAGGCTATTTTTGCATTATTCAGGTCAACAATATTTGTGTGAAAGAGTTCCCTGGTAAATTGAAAACGCTTCTATACATATTCGGCTGTGCGTTGATCATTTTGAGCCATCTAACGGAATTTCCGTGTATTAACACTACACATTTTCCAATTTATAATTTTCTTCTAAATTGGCTCCTGCCAAAAAAAAAGAACTGGAACAACGACGACGACGACGACGACGAGGGCGAAAGAATTCCGGCGCGACGGAAGAAGTTTGGCATTCATCGAAGGAATTACTGAATAGAAATTTAAATAAATTTTGAAGAAAAAAAAACAAGAAAGAGCCGCGGCCTAAAACATATGGGGAGCTATAATTTTAAAAAATAACAATAAAAGAAAATTACTGCTGTGCAGGTGGCGATGATGTAGAGAATAATTTATAAAAAACCAAGATTATCGGGGAAAAGGCATGAATATAATTACTACAGTATGCAAATTTCAACTCGAAAAAAGTATATATTTATATATACGTAAAATAGGGAGATGGTTTTCTGCTGGCGATGATGCACACACACACGGAGGGAGGGAAAAATGCGGTTGGGCGAATTGCCTGGAGCCACAATAAGTTCATCGCCCCTCGCGATTTTTATATATATATATAAATTTTATCCCCTTCGGCGGCGGCGCATATATAAAAATTATTATTTCATTTTTTTTTTCTCCGGACAGAACCCTTGATTTCCGGGTGTTGCTTGTTTTTTTGAGAAGGTGGAGATACGGTGTACCAGGCGGTTGAAATAATATTGTTTTTGTTGTTGGTGCGGAGTTAAAAAGGGAGGTGTGACGCGATTGTTAGGGTTTTGTTGTTGTTGTTGTTATTGAAGTTGGGGGGGTGTGAAACTGCGGGTGCTGCTATTTTTTTTTTTTTTTTTTTTTTTAGGAAGGAGAATCCCTCCTTGTGTATTGGAGCTGATGCTGAAGTGGATCATCCTTTTTATATTCCCACATCTTTCAACATTCCTGTATGAGCTATAATGATGTTATGTGATGCATATTCATGTTATATAGTCTGACATCCTCTCATTTTAAATGTTAAGGTAGTGTTTGACTGTTCCTCACATGTAGGCTAGAACTAAAGTTTCTGACACTGAATTAGTGCAAGAACATTTATCTTAGTCATCCGCAAATTTTTTTATCCATTGTTTCTATCTCATAATAAGTTATAGGAGAAGAATATTCTCTGATCTTTCCTGCCATTTCAATTTTCAAGTTGAATTGTTGTTAGACTGCTCCTTGGATGTAAGTTTAGAACTAAAATGTTTGCCTCCAACTTAGTGCAAGTGCAATTTATGTCATCTTCAAAATTTATTTCTTTATTTATATCTCATAATTGATAAGGGAAGAATAATATATCCTGTGCTCCTTCCTTTTAAACTTTGAGAAGTGGTGTATTAAATTACTGTATACACAAAACTACTGCTGATGCTGGGTTGAAGGACAAAACTGTAAGATTAAGAGTGAAGTGCATAAGTAACCTCAAAATGTTTCATGTCAGAAAGGAATATTTTTAATGAAGATTGTATATACAGTATACATACATATACTGTATATTACATGGATTAATATGAATTGCAAAAGTAATTGAGTTAGGAAAAGTTGAGATTGCTGCAAAAAGTTACTGTATTTTGATTTCAAATTATAACATACCCTATAAAAAACTTTTTTCCAAACCTTGTATGATTCATGATATCAAGTTCATAGCTCAATTAAATTCAAGCAGCAGTTCATTGAAGAATGGATTTAGTTACAATGAAATAATCAGACTGCTAAATAGTTTCACACCAAGCTTGACTTCAGTGTCAAGTGTTTTGTATGATGTGTCTTACCACATTTTAGGGTGATGGATACATTTTCAATATTCAAATAATTAGCCAAATACATCTTCACTTTGTTTCCCATGATGCAGATTGAACTGAAAATAAATCCACTCAAAATTTGACCTTCTTTCATGTAGTAGTAATGTTTGAAGAAGCATTAGTTCATTTCCAGCTGTTTTTTTTTTTTGCAATTAGGCACATCTGTTTCTTTCATGATGGTCCTCTTTGGTGTAGTGAAATTACCTGATGGTTGTTACCTAGGTGTGCAAAATGTTTTTCTTATTCTCTCAGATATGAGTCAGAGACGGATAGATACTGATGGAACTTGGTGTATTGGATCTTAAATTTAGTGGGTCAATCCACAGCATCAGCAGTTGTGTTGAGAAAAATAGAAGGATCTGACAGCACAAATTAATTGATGGCAGCCAGTTGTGGGGAAAGCAGCTAGTTGAAACGGACCCAGGGAAGGTTTTAATGATGCGGGAAAGAAAATTGATGACATATGTGCGCTGTTCGATCCCATCTGTCGCAAAAAAATGCTGCATGGTTCCACTTCAGCTCTGCTCCTCATCCTCACCATCATCCCTGTTGAAAAAGAAAAGACAAAAACTGAGGAAAGAAAGGAAGGGAAAGATGAGAGAGAGAAAGATAATCAGCGATTTTATTTTGTAACAACACGCATTGAATATACGCGTTGCCTGTGATTTTTATGAATAAATGACGCAGGAGAGTGAGAAAGCAGAAAATGTCCGGGCTCAGGTTCTCGTTCTCCAGGCTCGGGAGGAAAGGCTGTTCTGCTGGGTACGTTAACGTACCCGGCAGAACGCCCCCCTCCCTCGCGGTGGTGGACGAATTGACTGCGTCGCGTGGGAGAGACGGGGAAAATGTTCTGATATATGGTTGTTATTTTAATTTAATTTTGATTTCTGCGCGAAAGAAAAAAAAATCGAGGTCAGTTGTGCGATTGTTGCTCTCGGTTTTTGTTTCCCCCTTTGTCTCATTATTTCCCACCCCCTCGCAGTATTACGTTCTGTTTTTGCTCTTGTTTCTTTAATTTTTTTTTCCTTAAAACGGTGCCATGGTGCGACGTGAACTTCTGAAAATTTCAGCTATTTTTGTTTTTCAGCCTGAATATTTTTTTTTTATTGTGTCGGCCTCTTGCCCGGTGCATGGCGCAAAAGTTGTGTGGATTTATTTATTTCATTGGAAACGGTGTGAAAAGATGTCTTCCGAGCTCACAAAAAAATGACAATATCTTTTGGGGGTGAACCTTGATTTAATATACAAAAAGCCAATGAACGAAGGAATGTCTTGTTTTATAATAAAGAGTCTGTTGGCGCTTGAACTTGTCTCTCAGTCATTCATCCTTTGGACCTTTACAAACCTCATACAACCAGGTTTTCTTTTGGTTATTATTGTTACTCCTTAGTATAATCGGTTTTTTTTTAATTAGCTAAAATGGGACTGAAGAAGACTGGACATGTGGACTGTAGGGCTGAGATTTTGAGAGCCAACGATTCAGATGTGTTGACCAGGCAAGTGCAAGATGTTGCAGACAGGGCACCATCTTCTGGTTCTGCAGGCTTTGATACTCCAGGTACAATTTAAACATGTCACATTTTAAAAAATCAGGTTGTACATCTTGTGCTATAATTTAGGTTCAGTAATAGCTTTACTCTGGAATTTGTATTTTTGATATCAGTCAAACCTCTCTAAGTCAAATTTCAAGGGGCCTGCAAAAAATTCAACTTAGGGAGGTCAGGAATTATATAGATTGGAACTGCAATACAAAGCCCTTTTTTTCTGGAAAACTTGGAAAAATGTAAATTTATGTAATCTAAAGCTTAAATGGCTTCTTAAATGTGTTGAAAGGCTGCTGAACTTGGAGGCACGGGTTCATTTCTCCAATTAAATCTTTCACTTCCTTTAAACACATAAATTTCTGTTTTTTTATTGCTTTTTTCCAAGAAAATAATGGCCAACAGGCCACAGGAAATTCAACTTACAGAGGTTTGAGGGGAAAACCCTTCGACTTAGGGTGGTTTTTTAGGAATTTTTTCTAAGGGGATTCAGAGGGGATCTGAAAAAAATTCGACTTAGGGGGGTATTTGACTTATGGAGGTTTGAGTTATCCAGGTTCACCTGTATTTTGTTTTTGTGAACACGGAAGGAAAGAAGGTGTATGGTACATATTTATGTCACTTGTGCAAGTTTCACTTTTTGGGATACATTTTCTTTTCTTTCAATATCCATGAGCAGCTTGCTTCTCAATTTTCCATTCTCATGTGAAGAATGTGTTTGGATATGAATGTTGGGTGGGGAGGGGAGGGGGCCTGGATGTGGGAACATTGTTTGAACCTTGTGAATGCTGAAAAGCAGAAAATGAAGCTTGCTGTTCAATTCAATTCATTCCAAAATATGATCCAGGAAGCTTAGAATTTAATTTTCCTCTGACCACAGCTCAACAATAAAAATTTAATTACTGTGTCTCTTGGTAATGAAGAAACTCAGTTTTTTCCATTCATGTTTCAAATCCTCTCTTCAGTTTAATTGCTGGTCATCTACTGCAACTACTGTAACATGAAATCCTTTATTTAAACATCTTTTCATGATAACCTGTACTGTATAAAAAGCAGTTCCGGATGATGAATGCAAGCAGTCCATGGATGAGCCAAACAAGTTACCTGATATCAAAGGAACAGGAGTTGCTCCTAAGAAGGTAACCATATCCTGTCCTGTCAAGAAGGAGAAAAGGAAGAACAGCGCAATGACATTCAGCTCAGCAGTTCGCAAGGGATTCATCTTGGGAGTCTTCGTTGGATTTTTCGTCATTGTTGCTTCAAATTCCGAGTAACACTTGAGTTCATATATACAATATATGGACAAGTTATTCTCCCGTCGATGGACGGCACGATATCAAGCACCTGTTCGGTACAACAATTTCGACATCTGGCATACCTGTGATGAGTTTGTCATCGCTGGCGAGCAAAATGGAAGAGGATTAGACGGATTTATCCAGGGTTGATATTCTTTGATAGTGTTTAATAGAACTGCAGGACAATTTTTTCGAAATTGTGGTATTCAATTAAATATAAAATTATCCAATGAGAGAGAAAAGAACTTGTCAATAATTTTCTGGGTCATCAGTGGAGAGCCGAGGCAGCATCCACGTTATTGTTGGTCTTCCAAATAAGGAGACTGCTGCTGGTTGTTTCCAGTGATTCAAATTATCCTGCAGAACTTATTGGTCTTATTGAGGGATGAAGAGGACCAGTTGGAGATTAGTGTTGAATGGGCTATAGAGTGCTAAACTCTCTGCAGTGCGGGCTTCAAAATAGGTATGTTGGAAAATGGCTGCTGAGGTGCCTTGATTCCTTCCAGTAATGGAAATTTTTTCTCCAGGAACTCCACTGAGACAATAAAAAGGTATCCCTGAACTTAAGAGTCCCTCAACAATGATGTTAAGCTACAGCATTATGTGTGAAGATATAATGATGATTTCAGGATCCCTTGAAAATGTCTAGTGAGTAACTAATGAGTTGAGTATAACTGCAGTACAGTGGCCCCCTGCCTAACAGACCTCCTGTGTAAGGGATTTTTGCCAAACAGACCAGCTCTGCAAGCAGTTTTTCCTCCCGCCCAACAGACAAAATCCACCAAACAGACTTCTTTTGGTTTAAAATTAGTGTTGAAAATTGAAATTTTTAATTTTTTATGTAATTGAATTAGTGTAAAGGACTTTTTGTCTAACAGACTTGTCCCTTGCACGAATCAAGTCCGTTAGACGGGGGTTGATTGTATTACAGTATATGCCAAAAATAAATCTGAGTTGTGCAGCTGAACCTCTCTGTCAAATTTCAAGGGACCAGGTTTAAAATTAGTGTTGAAAATTGAAATTATTAATTTTTTATGTAATTGAATTTGTGTAAAGGACTTTTTGTCTAACAGACTCGTCCCTTGCACAAATCAAGTCCGTTAGATGGGGGTTGACTGTAGTACCTTTTAAAGCCATATATTTTGAGTGACCAGCAAAAATAATTTTAATTGTAGGGAGGTTTTGAGATAGGGAAGTGTCAAGTTATATAGCAAAACATGAAAGAATTGCAGGAAATTGCAAATGGTGATAATCTGGGCCTTGAATTATTTTTCAAATGAGTTGACAGCATGCTGAACTTGGAGGATGGGGTTCATTTGCCCATTTATAGTCTCTCATTTCCTTTCAAAACACATTGAGCTAATCTTTTTCTACTGTTTTTCTCTTCCCCAATATCCCCATGCCAAGAAAATAATGGGCAAAATGTCTCAGCAAATTCAAGTTTTAAAGAGGTTTGAGAGGAAAATCCTTTGTGAAAGAGATTTTTAATGCATTCTTTTAAGCGAATTCAGGAAGGTACTTGGAAAACATACCACTAAGGAAGGTTTTTTACTTGCATAGGTTCAATTAATTGGAGATTCAAATCATCAAACAACCAAACAATATTTACTCAAGTACCAGGTGCATCTTATTCCTCCAAATTGTGGGGATGCATCATCATAGTCAGTCATGCTTCTTTTTTTTTTTTTGCTAAGTTTTAGAAGTGTAGGTGTACATTGTATTTGATTTTAATGGACATTCAGGAACAACTTATGGTTTTTAGGTTAATTCAGACAAGGACTTGAAAATTTGACATATAGGTATGTACTTGACTTACAGAGGTTCAAGTGTAGATTGAACACTGGCTGCTGGGTTACTCATAGTGTATTATACAGCAATAAAAAATCATGATTTTCATGTAAGTACAGTACAGAACTGTACTAAAACGGTTGCAATCAAATTATCTTTCAAAATCAAATATACAAATTTCAATTTCGAAAAAAGTTGATTAAATCCATCCGTTCAAACGATTCCATCACACTTATCTCCCACTTGCCACCATTTGCACTGGGATTCGCAGGACTTGGATGCATGATCCAGTCAACAGATGATGAATCCCCACCAAGCTGTCCAACAATATGCTGAGCCTTTTTCTGCGCATATCTACCTATGCCAATTATTCGCTTGCTGCCCAGTTCCTTCAGCACTTCCAGCAAAGCTTCGTCGCAGATTTCTTCCAGTTTCTTCCGAACAGATGCCTGAAGAAGAGAAATAAAATGCAATGATTTTTTTTTTAAAGATGAAACAACTGAGTTGGCACAGTAGGAATTACATTTTGCTGGGAACTTCTTTCCTGAATTCTGCAGCTACAATTTTATGGAAGCACATTTGTGCAGTTTGGTTCATGAACCTCATTTCAGTTATACAGTGAAGTCTTATTACAAAAAATATCTCACTAAATACTGTACATAGTTGGACTCTCTTGTACCATAAAATTTAGGGGACAAGAAAAACATGTGTTATAGAGAGAGTTTCATTGTAGAGAAACAAGCTTAAGATAGATTTACAAGTACTGGAATTCAATGAAGAGACCCTTTCTGAAATCTTTAAGGATCAAGATAAACTGTTGGCTTTATATGATTTCTCATCAAAGATTCTCTGTAATTTGTTCATTCAACTAAACCTCATACAGAAACAAGATTGCCCATTTATAGTCTCTCATTTCCTTTCAAAACACATTGAGCTAATCTTTTTCTACTGTTTTTCTCTTCCCCAATATCCCCATGCCAAGAAAATAATGGGCAAAATGTCTCAGCAAATTCAAGTTTTAAAGAGGTTTGAGAGGAAAATCCTTTGTGAAAGAGATTTTTAATGCATTTTTGAAGGGAATTCAGGCAGGGACTTGGAAAACATACCACTAAGGAAGGTTTTTTACTTGCAGAGGTTCAATTTATTGGAGGTTCAAATCATCAAATAACCGAACAATATTTACTCAAGTACCAGGTGCTTCTTATTCCTCTAAATTGTGGGGATGCACATCATAGTCAGTTATGCTTCTTTTTTTTTTTGCTAAGTTTTAGAAGTGTAGGTGTACATTATATTTGATTTTAATGGACATTTTGGAACAACTTATGGTTTTTAGGTTAATTCAGACAAGGACTTGAAAATTTGACATATAGGTATGTACTTGACTTACAGAGGTTCAAGTGTACATTGAACACTGGCTGCTGGGTTACTCATATTTTATTATACAGCAATAAAAAATCATGATTTTCATGTAAATACAGTACAGAACTGTACTAAAACGGTTGCAATCAAATTATCTTTCAAAATCAAATATACAAATTTCAATTTCGAAAAAAGTTGATTAAATCCATCCGTTCAAACGATTCCATCACACTTATCTCCCACTTGCCACCATTTGCACTGGGATTCGCAGGACTTGGATGCATGATCCAGTCAACAGATGATGAATCCCCACCAAGCTGTCCAACAATATGCTCAGCCTTTTTCTGCGCATATCTACCTATGCCAATTATTCGCTTGCTGCCCAGTTCCTTCAGCACTTCCAGCAAAGCTTCGTCGCAGATTTCTTCCAGTTTCTTCCGAACGGATGCCTAAAGAAGAGAAATAAAATTCAATGACTTTTCTTTTTAAGATGAAACAAATGAGTTGGCACAGTTGGAATTACATTTTGCTGGGAACTTCTTTCCTGAATTCTGCAGCTACAATTTTAAGGAAGCACATTTGTGCAGTTTGGTTCATGAACCTCATTTCAGTTATACAGTGAAGTCTTATTACAAAAAATCTCACTAAATACTGTACATAGTTGGACTCTCTTGTACCATAAAATTTAGGGGACAAGAAAAACATGTGTTATAGAGAGAGTTTCATTGTAGAGAAACAAGCTTAAGATAGATTTACAAGTACTGG
>CAJPEX010001893.1:0-47399 GCA_905338405.1 Notodromas monacha
TTCTTAGCGTTGCGCTTTCGCTTGATCCCTTGCAAGCGCTTGAACTGCTTACTATGAGCGCTTCGAGCCATCCTCTGAAAATAATACGATTCCATTGAGCATAAATACGATCACACTTTAAATCTTAATAAAATATCAGGAACTAAGCTTGCCGCTTAGTTCCTGGTGAGGTAGCATTTGAAGTCACTCTTTCGTCTTTGCCAGGGTTGTTGTCCATGTTGGTTCCGAAGCTGTAAGAAAGCAAAGTACACATAGAGGGCAGCAAGGGTTGAAAAATGAACGCGCGCATGAACACGCACAGTGCGTTTAACTGGCATTGCTAAAGTACACTAGACCGGAAATTGTTATGACGCGAATTGTTCGAAATTCCGAGTTATTGTGAAGATCGCTGAGTATGCCCCCCACGGCGGCTAAGTATGAATACGACTTGGTCGTTATTGGCGGTGGATCCGGAGGACTGGCTGCATCCAAAGTAAGTTACAGTTATGCTGTGTATCACGTATGCTAATGTCCCGCGCTAGCGCAATGAAGGACAAGTGTTTTCAAAATTTCCCGAGATGTACTGAATTCTTAATTTTAGGAAGCCGCGCAGTTAGGCAAGAAAGTCGCGGTGTGTGACTTTGTGACACCCACACCAATCGGAACAACATGGGGGCTTGGAGGAACATGCGTGAATGTCGGTTGCATTCCAAAGAAATTGATGCATCACGCTGCTTTAATCGGGGAATTTGTGAAAGATTCAAAGCAATTTGGCTGGGAACCTGGCGAAGGTTAGTTGGCTCGCTCTGTCACATTTCTGCTAATACTGTAATAAGATCTCGTTGGTTTTTGCTTCACCGCAGGAAATCACGACTGGAACAAACTAGTTGAAATGGTGAAGAATCACATAGCAAAGCTCAATTGGGGATATCGAGTAGCCTTACGGAATAAGAAAGTACAGTATTTGAACGCCTTCGCCTCGCTCGTTGATGCTCATACCATCAAAACAGTGGACAAACGGGACAATGTGAAAACTATAACCGCCGAGAATGTCATACTCGCAATGGGTTTGCGTCCCCGGTATCCCGATATTCCGGGTGCTAAGGAATACGCCATTACCAGTGACGACTTATTCACGCTGCCGTATCCGCCCGGTGATACATTATGTGTTGGCGCTTCGTATGTCTCATTGGAGTGTGCTGGGTTTCTGCGAGAAATTGGATTCAACGTGACCGTCATGGTAGAGTCACTTGTCATTTTCTGTTTTTGCTTCAATTTAGGGGCTGAAATAGTATGTCGAGCGTGAACTACGCTGCAGGTAATACGGACAGTAGATTTACGCGTAATTCCGAATTTCGAGACCCTTTTAATGTCATAGTAGAAAACTGAAAAATTCGGAATCAGAAAAAAGGGTGGAACTTGCTCTCTGAACCCGAGATAGCTACTGTATTTTAAGAGGTTTTATCAGACGTAGTGTTATTTTCTCTTTGTCCTATAGTACGGTTATATTAAGTAGAAAAGCTGTTTATCTCCATTGTACAGAGTTCTTCGTTATAAATTTTGGTATAGTATTATTTCCGGTAATTACTGTTTTCGGTAATAACGCATCGTTCGCACCGATAGCCCCTTTATGTATCAGTGCGCTACCATTCTTTTAGGTGCGTTCCATTCTCCTGCGAGGATTTGACCAGCAAATGGCAGAACTTGTTGGATCGTATATGGCACGCCATGGAGTCGTCTTTCAGCGAGACCGAGTACCTGTGAAGATAGAAAAAATTGCGGATGGAAAACCTGGGAAATACAGAGTAACTTCTGTGGATACTCAGGGTGAAACCCGTCAGGATGTATACAACACTATACTTTTTGCCATTGGGAGAGATGCTTGCACAAGAAACTTAGGACTTGAAGCGGCGGGTGTTAAATTGAATCCGAAGTGAGAACAGTACCTTTGAATGTTTCGTTGTTAGTCAAGTGCAACTTATTTCTTCCTTGTTCACAGGAATTGGAAAGTCGTATGCACTCCAGACGAACGAACTTCAGTTCCGAACATTTATGCAATTGGAGATATTCTGGATGGAAAACTAGAGTTGACTCCCATTGCAATTCAAGCAGGCATTCGTTTGGTTCGGGTACGTGACTTATTTATTCTTAGTTTGCCTACTCATGAGAAATTTTAATCGATTGAGTGATTTCCGTAATTGTTATGCTTTTTTGGATAATTTTTTTTAAGGTTTCAGAAATAATTTTGTAAAACTTGCAAACGCAAGACAAAGGTCCAGTTTGAAGTTCTAGAATGTGCAAACATTTTTTTCAGCGAATTTTCGGAGGGTCCAAGTTGCTGACGGATTATGTGAATGTACCAACAACTGTATTCACTCCTCTTGAATACGGATGCGTTGGATATTCTGAAGAAGATGCGACTGGGAAGTATGGTGCGGACAACATCGAAGTTTATCACACCTTCTTTACGCCGTTGGAGTTTGAAGGAGCCGGTCGTCCTTCAAACGAGTGTTACGTGAAACTTGTTTGTCTCAAATCGGATAATGTTAGTTTGAAACTCCTCGTAAATCTGTTCTCATATTTGAGTCCTTCATTTACCTTTATTCTTTATCAGGAAAAAGTACTTGGCTTGCATATCCTATCCCCAAACGCCGGAGAAGTGACTCAAGGGTATGCACTTGGCATGAAACTGGGTGCGAAGAAAAGTGACTTCGACGAGTTGATCGGCATACATCCGACAGTTGCTGAAGTTCGTTTTCTTCAATATTTCATTTATATATTTTATCGAGTTCGTTCGAAAAGTTGGTTTGAAAGTGTATTACTGCACTTTTTGATTGCGTATTATTTAAAAATGTAGAAGTTTTCGGAAAATTGAAAATGAACATTTTTTGAGTGAATTTTTTTTTTTGATTCACCGAGTTACCGTTTTTTCATGACGTGCTAAATAAGACAAATGGATTCGAATACTCGATTAATTCGGTGCCAGGATAACTTTAGTATGAACAAACTGCTGTACTATAGGTGGAGGGGGAATTTCGCCTCATGCGCTCAACATCTCTTTCGTGAAATTTTTCAGGTGTTCACTACGCTAAGCGTTTCCAAGCGGGAGGATCCTGACGCGAAAGCCGCTGGTTGCTGAGGTTAATTACCTGCCGTCACGTCACCCGCAGTTTTACTCGGTGACGGATGGCAGGGTTGCCTAAATCCACGTGCGAACCTTCTTGGAATCCTGGATTTCAATTTGAAGTTCAAATGAGCTTCTCTTGTCTTTCCGGGCTTATGACGGTTTGATCCCTCAACTTCATGTTTGAAGGGGGAACTTACCCGATGTAACCCATGTGTAGGCTCGTCAATGCATGATGAACATCAATAGTTGCTGTCAATATGTCCGCATGTCTTACTTTGTTATGAATTTTCTTGAACTTACCGATTCTGTGCTGCGTTCCTCATTTTTGAACTTCGTATGTCAGCCTCCTCGTCATCTCTTTGAATGATTGTACTGTATTATCTTACTGACATGAACATACTAGTTTTAGCATTATTTTTGCATTGTGCCATTTCGCGTGCAGAATAGATACTTCTTGAATTCATCCGCACCTGTCATTCAAAAGCATTTTGCGGGTTCATAGCTTATTTTTTATTTCTCATTATTGACCAGCTTTTTATGTACATTTGAAGATCCACTGTAGTATGTCCAAGTGGAGTGATTGCTCGCGGATATGCTGGTTTTTTTTCTTCAAAAATCGTGGTTTTTGCTCTTTTTTAGGCTTTTGAAGCAATCGGATAGGTTGTCAACGAGGGTGATTTTGGTCGTCTATTGGGAAGTGATGAAATTCACGCATATTTACAGCAGAAAATCCTCTTACGACTGCAATATCTAAATATTTTTGTATTGCCAAGTTGATTCATCAATTCGCGCTCATAGCTTTTTGCTTTATCTTCGTCCAATGGAAAATTTCTGATGACCGCCTCAGTTTCTATGGAATTCAGTTCTTCTTTCTGAAAAGAAAAGTTTTGAAAGAATTACGGTGCACATTCCAGATTTGTACTTTCCATTATATTTTGCAGGTTGTCTCGCGCGAAAAAAAATTACTTCCCATCGGCATGTGGAGTAAGTTTGTCTTCCGCAATATCGTGCGCGAGAAAAGTGTGGCTGTGCGATGTCAATCAACGTTCTCTGTGGATCATTTTTCGAAGCTAACGACAGCGGATGTTTCGGCGACATACGACGTTTTAGTCGTAGGTGGCGGGCATGCCGGAACAGAAGCGAGTGCTGCTGCTGCCCGAATGGGTAGAAGCACTCTTCTTGTTACTCACAAATTGGATACTATCGGTAAGAAATGTTTTTTCGTGCAGCTTTGGTTTCGAGAAAAACACGAATCTTGTAGTCTGTTCGATTTAGGGCTTGAAGTCTAGCTTGCCACAGTTTAGAAAATGGGTTTTTCAGGGACCATCATATCTGATCGAGTTGCATATTTTTGTGGCCGTGGAAAGAGAGGTTTTTTTCGAAAGGTTGCGTGTATGTTATGTCTCACAGATATTTTACTTTTCCGATTTTCTGGCACTTCGCCGTCGTGAGGCCAGGCTATAATTCTTACATATTATGGACAAAGTGAAAGCTTTCATTCCACTCTCAATTTTCTGATCCATCTTCCGGGCGATTTTGAGGTTTTTCCTTGTGTATAGCACGTTAAGCAGAAAATGCGAGAAGTAGGAAACCTATTTAGGCATAGCGATGAGCGCTTCGAAAATCCGTTGGATCCATCTTATGAGTACATCATGTCGTTGAGTTACACGTGAATAATGAATTTCCGCGGCTATCACTTCGTCACTTAGTGCTCTCTGGAAATGACCGTGCTATAGTCATTTCCCTAACTGAAATTTTTTGTGAGTTCCTTTGTTAGGTAATACGTATTATGTGATGCTTGATGCGTTCTTCAGGGGAAATGTNGCGGCTATCACTTCGTCACTTAGTGCTCTCTGGAAATGACCGTGCTATAGTCATTTCCCTAACTGAAATTTTTTGTGAGTTCCTTTGTTAGGTAATACGTATTATGTGATGCTTGATGCGTTCTTCAGGGGAAATGTCTTGCAACCCATCTTTTGGAGGAATCGGGAAAGGACATTTGATCCGAGAAGTAGATGCCTTGGACGGTGTCGTTGGGAAGGCGTGTGATGAATCAGGAATACATTTCAAAGTGCGTGCTCTCAATTGCTGACACTTTGATTACCCATCCTAACTCTCTTGGCGTTTTCTTTTTCCTTTGTCTTGTTCAGGTCCTCAACAAAAGAAAGGGACCAGCCGTGTGGGGATTGCGTGCTCAAATCGACCGTCAATTGTACAAGTACAATATCCAGAGAAAACTTGCGAATCAACCGAACTTATGGATTCTCTCAGGCGCTGTTGATGATGTATTACTGGAGTACGATCCTGAGGGGAAACCATCCGTTACTGGTGTCGTGCTAGGTGAGTTCATTGTGTCTTTTCCTTGTAGTTAAGGTATGACGGAAAAAAGGAAAATATCCTCTAAATTGGAGTTATTGAATGAAATCTACAGAGACAACTTTAAAAAAACATTATGAAGTTATCGATGTTTACAGTATTATCTGTCAATTGTACGGTGGAATTAAAAAATTTTGGTTTGAAAGTGGCTATTTTGTCCTTGTCCGTCGTGTATCTGTCGATCATCTGACAGTGTTCCGTCCGAATTTCATCAGAGCACACTTTAAACTGTTGCATTACATTCTTTGATGACTTTCACAGAATCCGGTCAAATTTTAAAAGCAAAAACAATCGTGCTCACCACGGGAACGTTTTTGAGAGCTAGAATCATACTCGGAAAGCAGACAGTAGCTGCCGGTCGAATAGGAGATCGTTCCTCCGTCAAATTGGGGGAAACCTTGATAGAAAAGCTCAAATTCAAAACGGGGCGACTCAAAACTGGTACGCCTCCCAGAATTCTGGGTGAAACTGTGAATTTTTCAAAAACAGTGAAGCATCTCGCTGATGATTCTCCGACTCCGTTTTCATTTTTAAACGAAACTGTCCTCATCGATGTGAGTCTTTCGAATTTTTTCCCGTTGAGTTAATTTTTATTCGTAATGTTTTTTGCTTTCAGCCTATGTATCAATTGCCTTGTTACATGACGAAAACTACTCCGCGCGTCGATGAGATTATCAAGGCTACCCTTCATTTGAATGATCACGTCGGGGAAGAAATTAGAGGAGCAAGATATTGTCCATCCATTGAATCCAAAATTTTGAAGCAAGTACCGAATGATCATTATGTTGGATTTTCAAATCGATACACTATACTGTACAGTACAGAAACGTTGGTCAGCAAATAACATAATTTTGTTGAAAAACATTCTTCTTAGCTGAACGAGTCTTCCTGAAAAGTTCTTTAAATTTGATGAAAATGCTCTGGTGAAAAGGTTTGGAGGAAGATCTCATCAACTTTGGCTGGAGCCTGAAGGGCTGACGAGCAACCTGGTGTATCCTCAAGGAATGTCCTGTACGATGCCGGAAGAATATCAAGTGGAGCTTATTAGATCGATTCCGGGCTTGGAAAATGCGACGGTTGTTCGACCAGGTGACATTTGCTTCGTTTTTCAAGGTTCCCAACCTGCTTTTTAAACCCCTATGCTCCAGAGGAATAAGATAAAACAAAGGTTGAAATAAAATATTTTAATCGAAATTACGGTCCGAAATTCGAGATAAATAGCATGGAGAAAGTTTTTTAAGTCCCCAAACAATTTTATGCAAGGCATGGTAGACCTAAAGGACTTCGCCATATGATCAGGTTTTAAAATGGGCTCTGCTGTAGAAATTCATCCCATAAAGAACATCTCCAATAGAAAATGTTTGAAGACTCTGAATCTTATCTAATCTGTTTATGAGCATGTAGCTTAAATTACAAATAATAATTCATGATTTAAAATCATTACAGTCGTGTGTAGCATGCGTCCAAACCCTCGGGATTATCATGTAAAAGCGGCTCATGCAGAATTTTTTCACCTTTTCCTAACGTTTTATATGTGTTCTAGGCTATGGAGTAGACTACGATTATGTCGATCCCCGTCAGCTGAAACTTTCCCTTGAAACAAAGCCAGTCGATGGACTCTTCCTAGCCGGACAGATCAATGGCACTACTGGTTACGAAGAAGCAGCTGCTCAAGGAATTGTTGCCGGAATTAATGCTGGATTGCGGGTACGAGTTGAATCACGAAGTCGAAATGAATTTCGTCTTTCAAAAATCAATTTTTTCAGGCTACCGGCGATGATCCCATGATCATTAATCGCTCTGAGGCGTATATTGGTGTATTGATCGATGATCTCGTGACCCGAGGAACCTCCGAACCTTATCGAATGTTCACATCAAGGTCGGAGTTCAGATTAACTTTGCGGCCTGACAACGCTGATTTTCGATTGACTGGCAAAGGTTTTTATTGCGGAGTCATTTCACCATAACATTCCTACCTCTTGTTCATTGATAAGCGATGCCGGTATGAGAATCGGCACATTGAAATGATTCACGCACCGCCTTTCTTGAAAAGAAGTTTAAAAAGATATATCTTTTTATTCTTGTTTAATCATTTTTTAAAACTCGTAAATCACTTGAGAAAACGGGTGAAATCATCAGAATATATTTTTGATGTCCGGTTATCCAGGACTCAATTAAATTTTCAAAGATTTCGATTAATTTTGTTTTTAGTGAAGATTAAGCTGCTTTTTTTTTTTGAAAAAAAAAAAATGGTTTCACATACTGTACTGTAGATGTACGTGTTCGTTATCTCGGACAATTTTTATGTCAGAGGGTGTCGCCTCAATCTCTATCGAAAAATGTAGACCATTGACCCTGATGAACTTCGCCCAACAAAATTTGTGTGATTGCGGTACTGCAAAATTTACATTAAATTAGTGAAATAACTTGACTTAGGGCTTCGGTGATATAACCAGGAAGTATTGTCTAAGGATGAAACCAAAAATGTTTTCGGCATTTTCTTAAATTGCCAACAAAGGTGCAATTCATGGAGCTGTTTCCAGAGCTCGACTCGAACATTGTGATGCAATGAAGACTGATTTGGACAAATTGAAGACTCTCCTGTCTTCTGTACACTATCCTCTTGATCAATGGAGACGAAAACTGGGCCTACCCTCGAGCAAATCGGCCCCGACGTATTTGCGAACGTATGTTTGTCAGCCGTGGGTTTTTGTTTTATCATCATGGATGAGTCATTAATTTTAATTTCAAAAACGTATTTTATTTGCAGCGGCTTTGAGATTTTCGGTCTACCCAATGACGTTATCTCTTTAGAGAGCTTGTCAAAAATTGTGCCTGGTTGTGACGAATTTCTTGGCAACAAAAACTTGGAAAAGCGTCTCCGAGTGAGAATGCAATTTTTATGGTAATTAACGAGGATTTAAAATTTAATATGCACGTTTTAGATCGAGGCTTTGTACGAGAGAGCAATTGAAATGGAGAAAGACGAAATACTTGAGGTTCGGAAGTATGAGAGTATGCTCTTACCTGCGGATTTGGATTATTATGCGTGAGTGGAAAATTTTGAGTCTGTTTTTTTAAGATACAATATCTCCCACTTCCATTGGTTTTTGTATCCTCCGCTTCAGGAACGAGATTAGCCTGTCAAATGAAGTGAGAGAAAAACTGGCAGCATCACAACCTCAAACGGTGCGTCCTTCATGCGTGCCGCTATGGTCAATGAATTCAAACACACCCTTTTCCAGATCGCAGCTGCATCTCGTATTCCTGGAGTTACCCCGGCATCGATTGTCAATCTCTTGGCGTTCGTCCAGCGCAAGCAAAGCTCATCTCGAATGTTCAGTTAAATCTAAACTGTCTAATTCAAGTGAAATATCGAGATTCATTTCTGATATTCAAGATTTTAATTCAAAAATAGTGAGACACAGTCAAGATTTATGGTCTTCTAAAGTACAGTACTTCACTTTCCTACCCGAAAAATGAACTCCGCTGGGTGAAAAAAAAAAAAGTCCTTGTGACCCATTTGAAAACGATATTTTCATATTGAGAACATGAAGTTTCTTGAGGGCTGAGCATTGCTTGACTTCATTCCTGGTTTCAGCATGTATTTCAAACGGAGCTTGCCAACACTTGAGGAAACATAATCAAGTGAACGAGCCAGGTAAGCTTCAATGTTGTATTTGATACGAGTGTTTTCCTAGTGTAACGTGTAATAAACTGTTACACTAATTTACTGCGTCAGAAGAACTTTAATTTTGTATGCGTGAACGCTCATGGCAACGTTTATAAATCACTCCCAAATTTTCTTAAATATTTTTTTCGAGGCACATTACATTTTGGACAGTTTCAAATTGTATTCTGTTGTGCGAATCTACTGTCACTGCCGAACGCGAGTGAATCGGTCGGCTTTTCGTAGTTGGAAGAAAGTTAATTTTTATAAATTATGTGAATTACAAAAAAATGTATGCGTATATCTTCTTCATTTCGAGTTGATGATGTTGAATTCCTCTTGCTTCATCGACTTCGCATTTTCATTTCTTTGGTTTTTTCAGTTTTTTTCTCCGGTTCCTTTGCTGCAGTCCGGTTCACCATGTTGGCTCGCAAGATGAGAGCGTTTATACAGCGTTCTGATTAAGAAGCCCGATGATTGATTTTGAATACTAAAAAAAAACAACCATTGCTGAGAAGAAAATTTCCATTTTCAGATTCTCTCACGTAATCTCGATTTCTTTCGATTCTACTTTTTTTTCTAATCTCGTGCTGTTGAGATATGTCGACCAAAGCTATAGTGGTTGAAAAGATCCCAGTGGTAACTCCAGCCCCTGTTCTACCTACGAGAAGACGCGTTGCTAAATGGTATTTCGGTGGTCTCGCATCAGCGGGTGCAGCTTGTTGCACGCACCCTCTGGACTTGATCAAAGTTCACCTGCAAACTCAGCAAACTGGGAAATTGAGTCTAGTTGGAATGACAGTTAAAATTGTCAAGCATCAAGGCGTTCTTGCGTTGTACAATGGTCTGAGCGCCTCACTCCTACGTCAGCTCTCCTATTCAACAATTCGGTGAGTTAGATTGCTTTCCATATCCATGAATTGTCCGTTTTTTATTATTGAAATTTTTTAAGAATTTTAGATTGCTCTTGATCTTTTCCAGGGCGTACTGCAGTTGGAGAAGTTTTTGTGCATTAAAAACGTCGTGTTAAATTAAGTTCGCTTTCACTGACAGGCTATGTATGAGTAAATTTTGATCCAGTGCTCTTAAGCATTGGAACCAAAAAAAATTAATCTGCTGCGTAAAATTGTACTCTGTTGACGTCGATTTTTTATTTTTCATACTTCTCTTAGTTCCAGCATCAAGCGGGAATCGTCAACATCGTGCTCAAGCTAAACATGGTTGCCGGAATAATGCTTTATGTAACCCCTATATAAGCTCAGTTTGAATAAGTCAACTTGCTTACGTTTGCAGTATTTAAAATTCAACTTACAATCGTTCGTTTCCATGATTTTTGGTTTTAATAATTGTGAACTTTGAATTTGTTGATTTTTGAAGCACATTCGAATTTTTCGCGCTTCTGAAGTAAAAAATATTTTTATAGAAAATCCAGTTTTCTTCTCATTCCGTAAAATTTAATTACTCCGTGTGTAGTTTTGGAATCTACGAAGTATCCAAGCAGGCTGCCGCTCCGGGCGGCGAAGCCATCCCATTCATCATGCGGATTGGTATGGCAGCTGGAGCCGGTGCCTGTGGTGGTTTCTTCGGCACCCCGGCGGATCTGATCAACGTTAGGATGCAAAACGATATAAAGCTACCTTTGGAAGAAAGACGAAACTACAAAAATGCAATCGACGGATTAGTGAAGGTAATTGAAAAAATGCATCTTTTATTTTTTCGCTTTCTGTGGCCGGATTCGACAAAAGAAGCTCCGGTGAGCGTGTATTAGTTTTTGTTGGATTGGACTTGTAAGTTGATGCAGTATGCGATATTTAGATTCCCCTTTCTCTTTCGCTTATTTGCAAGTATCTTTTGGCGTCTGAATTTGCACCATAGGCAAGATAAACCACCTGAAGGAGATGGGAAGAAGATTATTTTTTACGGTGTTGGGCCTTGAGATTGATTCATGGTCCGATTGCCGGGTTCATCAATTAAGAAGGCGTTTTAATCCTTTTCCAGAAAAGAATGGCCGATAAATTTCATTTGTTGAGCTTTCTTTTATTTAATTTTGTTGATTTTTCTCGAGTTGAGACCATAATTTTTTTTTATCTTATCATGAATCTGTTGAATATGCTATGTGGATACACAAGCGATACCATCCCTCAGTTTGCCCGTGACGTATTGTCGTTTTCTTTCCAGGTTTACCAAACGGAAGGTCTGAAACGTTTGTTTGGTGGGGCTACAATGGCGACTTCGAGAGCCGTCCTGATGACGGTAGGCCAGCTCTCATTTTATGACCAAATCAAAATCATGCTGCTGACTACTCCATACTTCAACGACAACCTCGTCACCCATTTCACTTCCTCTTTGCTTGCTGGAGCAATTGCCACTACTATGACCCAACCGCTGGATGTTTTAAAGACGCGCGCAATGAACGCGAAACCGGGCGAATTCAAGAGTCTCATGCATCTAATCGCTTACACAGCAAAACTTGGTCCTCTAGGATTTTTCAAAGGTTACGTGCCGGCATTTGTCCGTCTTGGCCCGCAAACCATATTGACTTTCGTGTTCTTTGAACAACTGAGGCTCAGTTTTGGCATTGACAAGTGAGCTTCTGAAGCAGTGCTAGCGTTTCCGTAGATATGTGCCCTGAGGCTGGGTCGAAGGAGGTAACCGTTGCCGTATTTTCCAAGTGCAATATTTTGAATTGGAACCGGACGAAATGGGTTGGTTGAGGTTTATTTGTTACGTTGAAATGGAATTGTGTTCCCTGTTTGTTTCTGTAGAACATGACTCTTACATTTACTCGGCTGATGTGAGCGTGAGAATCTTCGAACAATTCGGTTGAATTTTGCATAGGTATGTTATACCGCTTGCTTGTCGAGCACCGAATCAACGTTATGCTTTGTTGACTTGGTTTTCCTGTGTGGCCCGTTTTGAGCATGGGATCCATCTCACGAAGTCGTTCAAAATCAAGAGAAAATTCGTAGGAAACGTCGTTCAACGTTGGGTTTCGGTATTAGAACGCCTACGTGGTACCTATTAGCAATCTCCTGGAAATAAGGCTTCGAGCGTATCTTCCTTGGGAACAGGTTCAACCCGTCATCGTCGATTGTTCTATAAATTAGTTAACTTCTGCTTTTTCGTTCTATGTTTTTTTTCTGTGTGAACAAGTCATGAAGTAAACGTCGCGTACAAATTCAGCGTTCCACTATTTTAAATTGCCCTTCCGTTTACTACCGAGTTCCATGTCCTAAAGCTGAACCGATAGGTTAAAGCCTATCGAAATAATAAAAAATTCTCAGAAATTTTAAAACTCGAAATTTTCATGATCCTATTGATCATTAAATTCTATGGATCCCCGTAGAGCGAGAGAAGGGAAAAAAATCAACGCTGCGCGGAGCTTTTTTCGTATTGATACTACCTATTTTTTGGTTGTGTCGCGTAATGTGAATTTTTGTCAGGCCTTCGCGCATTCGGACTGTTCGAAACATCGAGTACTAATGAACCGCTTTAGTTTTTTTGCAAGTTTTTTCCTGCGAATCAAAAAATGCGTATGTGCTGACGTGATCGAGAAAATCCTTTTTGTGCAATATTATCGTGTCTCGTACAGAATCTGATGCGAGTTCGCGTTGACTTTTTGGAATTAGTAACAGGTGCGGGGGGGTCCAACTTTTCATCAGGCGCACGAGGCTCAAGGTTCACGCGTGTTCGGAGTCTCGCCCTTCACGGTTTCATTGGCAATCACTCAAGCTTCCCGAAAAAATATTTCTAAGCTTGAAAGAACTTTCTCGAGTGTTTTTCTGGTATGTGACTGACCTAGGAAAATTGTCGGATGTGATAACAGGATGTAAGGAGGGGTTACGTAAAATGTCGTGTTGGAATATTTTCCGTCGGGGGATTTTGGAAGGCACAGAATTGGGTCAGCAGTCATGTCAGACCACTTACTTCCAGGAGGAGTACGATCGTACCTCCAGGTACGATCGTACTCCTCCTGTATCTCCTGGATACAATTTTTTTGACACATCTTGTTGTTCCGCTACTTGATGTTGGTAGAGCTGGTCAGCAATTTTTTTTAGCGGTCTTCGTATCCTGTGAACCTCTGATAGTTTGGTGACCAGAAATTGCCGCCAATGCAATAAACTTGAATTTGTTGCTCTGTGGCTGTATGTTTTCTTTTACGTCAGCGGAAGGTTGGACATCCCCGGGCATGTTGATTAACTTTGTAGTGACCAACTTGTCGAGTGTTTTTGTGTGTGTGTGTCATGCATACAGTACAGTTGAACGTTACTCCGAGTGTTGCGGAGATGGCATTGGAAGAAAATAAACGCGAGAACGTATGCTTTTTTTTTATTCCAGTAATTGCTGTCATGCTTAATGCGTCACTTCCGATGTCTTTGCAGGGTGTGAACTGTGTCGCGGTGTTCTTCATGAAAAATTTGAAATTGTTGATGTGCTGCTTAGGAACTTAGTTCGCGTGGAAGTTTGACACGATGAAGGATTGAAGACATACCATTATATGTATCTTGTGACGAAGTTATTCGAAATGAAAAATCTATAATCGTGTAGGCTGACTTTCTGCGCGACTAAACTCAATGAGCAGAAGAAAATTATTTATTGTTGGGAAGTGTGTCAAAGTGCATCGGTAATATCCAAAGCGGACTGGGGTTCGGTGATATCAATAAATGACGAACTTATTGTTCTGAATGGAATGAATCAAAATCTTCGGTTTAAAAAACAAGAATACTTGTCGACTAGCTTTAACCGTGTACAATCGAAGTAAACAAAATATGTCGATGAGGAAATGGAAATACTGTATGTTACTGCAGGATATTGATACAGTGTAATATTTTCCAAGATTATTGAAAGCCTGTTGTGGAAAAATCTTTTCTATTCACAACAAAATTAGGAACGTTGAATTTGACCAATGTGACTAGCGAGCTAATCTTATCTTCCGTGATGAATTTTCGTTGACTTAGGAAGCGAACTTCATGGAATTTAAAGTTACAACTTCTGGCACTTCTTCTGCTCCGCAGAAATTGTTGAGAGAGCGAGATGGCGAATACGCTCCGTCAATACTTGAAACATCTGACGCATCGGAAACTGTTGGTTACTTATCCAGTGGTTGCCGTCGCCATTGGACTTGGATTGTACATGGAACGTGTGGAGAGTGGACGTGCCGTCAGTTTTCACAACAAGAGCCACTTGTTCTACAAGGAACCGAGCAGTTCGGAGAATCTGTCTTCTTAATGAAGTTTATCTCGCTGCACGGAGTTGGCGTGAAGTCGAAGTGCAATTTTTCCCCCAAAAAATGAGTTCTTAGCCCGTGCTGGAGTTCTTAGTTGTTCGATTGCGTCTGAGGTTCCGGATATACATCGTGTAGCCTTTTCTTATAGTGCTTTTACTGCCTTCGTTTGAATTTTTATTATTCCTGAAAAAGTTGATATTTTGAAGGTTATCATGATTCCCCTGAGTGCTTTGCGAGCAGCACATGTGTGTGGTCGTCTTTTAGGTACTCGATGTCTTCTGATTTCCGGTAAGAGTTCGGATTCCAAATTTGTATTTCTGGTTTAGTTGTCTTTTCTTGAAGTCGTGATTTCTGTCATATTCAGGACAGTCCTACCGAGGTTACCGGCAATGGGTATCAAAGTATCGAAAACATATTTTTGATTGCAATAAGGAGCGTGGAAAGGTCGAACCAAGTCCGAGATCAACTTGGGTTGAATGGTGAGCAAATATCTTCGAAGTTGTCCTTTGAATTAATTAAAACAGAAAATGTATGCAGTTGATTGCTGAAATAAAGTATTCATATTGCCCCTAAATAAGGCACAGTATTTACTAAACTTTGGTAGATATTTCACGCGAGCTTTGAAAATGTTCTAGAATCGTCCTTTTTATATTTTCTCTTAATATTAATTTTTGCAGCTGTTCGTTGCGACATTTAGAGCGTCGATCGACATTTTTGATCTGGATGATGTTGATGGGTATTCAGTACCATAAAAGAGCAAGTACGAAATTATTTCGTCTCGGGAGGATAAGCACGAAATTGCAAATTTTGAAAAAGCCAGTCTCGTGAGACCCCGCATGAGCGAATGCACGAAATATCGAGCAATGTTTCGGAATTGTACCAATTCTGATAGACAATATTTTGACGAACATTTCGGGACTTTTTTTTTACCCTTGCTCTTCTCTTCGCAAACTTATTCGTTCGTAATCCAACTGCTTTGAAACTTATTTTTCTGACATGCGTCTTACTAGGAGCTTTAACCGAAGACACTTCCATCAATCCTGAATTATTAAAATTTTAGGAATTACGACGCTGAGTTATACGCGTTTGGGAAACGATTGGGGGAAGACTTCGACCCTCAAATACTCCGCCTGGCATTAACACACAAGTCCCACATTGAGGCTGAAACTCAACGACGGCGTTCACTGGGAGTCAGTGATGCTGATTTGAATACAGATCAACACAATGGCCTTTTATTAAAAGCCGGACGCACGTTCGTGTCATCTTATCTTCTACGGCATTTGCAAGCAGCCTTTCCTGCATTTCCCAAGGAGGGCATTTCGAGCTTGAACGGGTATTTGATGTCGGATGATGCATTGTCAGTTGTAAGTTTTCATCTGGGCGTGAAGGACCTGATTTTGTGCCAAGAATATCCTCCCAGCGAAACGACCCTCGCGGACACGTTCCTCGCTATTGTGGCTGCCTTGAATGGGGACGCGGTCAGAGAACGATTCATTCGTGACTTTCTTGTGACGCAGTTGTGTGGGAAGAACGTGTATGAAATTTGGAATCCCGCTGATCCGAAAAAACTCGTTACGGAGATTCTTCTCGCCACGAGGAAGTCAGCCCCCGAATCTAGATTGCTGCGTAAAACTGCCGTTAACACGTTGGAAGCAAATTTTAATGTCGGTATCTATTGTGACCAGCGTTTAATTGGTTACGGCAGTGGGGAGACTGCTACTATTGCCGAAAATTCTGCTTTTGTGGATGTTCTGCGAAGAATGTTTCGCTTAGATGATTCTCGGTCTCCTTTGCAATTTCCGATTGAAGTTGAGTCCCCGGATCCAATTCATGCTCGTTTGCAAGCGCGCGAATGAAGCATGTGTTTTTTGTTTCGTGTTTGAAATGGAATTTTTTTGGCGTCTCATATCTTTCGGAGTTTCAATTTTGATGTTCGTCACATATGAGACCAAAATTGAAATTGCTTAATCTGTTCTACGTTCATAGACAAAACAATTTTTTCGCGATGGGAGTGACGGGGTTGTGGGGTGTGTTGGAACCGGTCTGCAAGCCTATTTCTTTAGAAGCCCTGGAAAACAAGACACTTGCTGTCGGTAAGTACTCACGACCCAATCAATTTTGATGCTCATTGAATGTTTTTTGAAAACTTGAAAATATGTTGTAATCCTTGGGCAATTGGAACGTGTCGAATTAAAAAAAAAAACTATTCAAAAAATGGATATCTTCTGAGAAATTTAGTGAAAGCCATTAGAAAAGCATATTATGCTTTTCTTTCGAAATTTAAGGTTTTCTCCGAATTGTGAAAGATCAGCGAGTTTTTCTAACTTGAAAGTCCATAGTGCACAAGCTCTTTCATAGCTTGCATCCGATGAAAGTCAGTCCGGGCCACACGAAAATTGGTTCAAAAATCCTGGTCAAGTTTTTTCCGGCAAGAAAATCCAACTGCGCGTAGATTTTTGAACTTCCGTCCCGTGCTGCCAACACTTGCGTTAGAACAAGTCTGATCGGTTAATTTTTCAGAGTTGTCACGTGTGGTGAGATGAATTCGAACTTTCAAATTTCAGATGTGTCAATATGGCTTCACCAGGCGATCAAGGGTTTCCGTGATAAGCGTGGTCAAACAGTTGCCAACGCTCATCTACTTGGGCTCTTCCACCGAATTTGCAAGCTCATGATGTACAGAATTAAGCCCGTTTTCGTTTTCGATGGCGGAGTTCCGTTGCTGAAGACGCAGACAATGGCTGCGAGAAGAAAACGGAAGGACGTGGCCGCGCAAAGTGCCCAGGAGAAAGGCCGGGAAGTTTTGCAGAATTACTTGAAACAACACGCTGTCAATGCGGCACTTGGGAAACCCGCTCCAGAACTCCCGACGAAACCTAAGGAAAAAGATGTTTTTGCTTTGCCTGACACGTTTCAGGCTTTGTGTTCGAAAAGCGAAAGCGAGTCTGAGGCAGAAGCTTCAAGTGAGCATTGATTTGTTTTCTGTACATTTTATGTTCTTTCGGAGTCGTGTTGCGTATGAATTGCTACGACGAACATCAGAACTAGTTAGGGATAATTAAACGGTCTCAGTGTGAAAAGAAGCAATGCCATAAGTAGAGCATCAAATTAATTAGGTAGTCATTTGGTTAATTTTCTCGCTTAATGGGAAAACTTAATTCATTTTTTTAGCTTTTTTGACCCGAGACGGCCAGGATCTGAGGAAAATACTTCGTGCCCAAATATGACGTGTATTTATAACCTTGAAAAATTGGCGCTGGCATATCCGTGTCCTGAAACGGTACCTTGGGAAAGTCGATTTTTGTTGATTCTACAAAATTAAGTCCCCTTTCTCCCATTCATGTTTTCCAGGCGACGAAGAGACGCGTAATCCCGCTTTCTTCAACATCAACATACACGACGTTGACGTTGAAAGCGATGCGTTCCGCGCCTTACCAGCGCCTGTGCGACATGAAATCTTATTAGATTTGAAAGACACACGCAAAACGAATTCCTGGAATCGACTGCATGAAATGCCGAAAGAGTTTGAACAATTTTCCTCCTATCAAATAGGTCGATTGCTGAAACGCCGTCAAGTGCAAGTGAGTGGTTCTATCTGTCTCATCGTCTTGAGATACTCACTGTATATGATTTTGGGTTGTAAAAATAATGAAGTTATGAAGTTGAGTATGTATTTAAAAATTAATCTGTTGTGTGTTTCAAATCTTGTATGAAGCGTGACATCTATCATCGCTGATGAAATTTCTCGATTGACAAATTGGAAATAATGCCAGATGGATTTGAAATTCTTTCTGCTAATTACCTCAATTTTGGAACGCCTTGAATACAGCTTCCTGATATTATGGATTATTTTTCGTTGAATCATATGAAGTTTTTGTCAAAAGCTATCTCTCTTTCGATATTAAGGAAACATTGGACGAAGTTGTGAATGAAATCGGGTCCGAGCGTATGTCTTTCGGTACAAGTGAAGAAGATCAAGAAAGGAAACAGCTCATGTGGGGAAGCAGAGTTGCTTCAGATGATGCCCTTCGGATCGCATGGATTGAAACAGTTGCTCCAAAAAAATTAAAGAAAGAAAATAATTCAATTAAAATCGAGGCGGAGGAAACAATATCCCCGTGAGTCTCTTTTTGAATAGCTGATGAATTTATCTCTTCTTTAGTTCGTCTTTCTTTTGAAGTGCCGCAAAATCCCCCATCAACGAGAGGTCGTCTGAGATCCCTTTTGGAAATGAGTCCGCCAAGAAGTCGAACATTTCGAGCCTGAAAGACTCAGCACAAAAAGTGAACTATAGTGAGCCGAAAAAATTCCCCAAGTCTCAGCCGGAGCTGAATTTATCCAGCGACGATGATGATTTCGTGGAAGTAGAAATAGAACCGAAGAAACTGTTGGAAGACGATCTGTTCGCCGACGTATTCACTTCCTCTAGCGCAGGACAAATCGCAGCCATGGATGCGATTTTTTCCAAGTTGGTGAGCCAGTCCAAGCCTGGGACTTTAAAAGTGACTGAAAATAAACCCAGCGCTTTGAAAACCGTTCCCGAACTGGGCCGCGAAGAGACGCGACAGCCCGCCAAACCCTCTCAGATACATCTTAGTTCTAGTGATGAATATTCTTCGGAAGAGTCTGAAGACTCCGATTCGTCTTGCAGTGATGCAATGCCTGTTGCAAGTAACGGGTCAGTTGAAGCCGACGGATCCATTGCAAGCCATCATTTTTGTGAAGGACAAATTGAGGAGGACGAATTGAGTGTCAGTTGCGAAGATGCAGTTGTCACATCGGCGATTGATACAGAAAAAGTGGTTGATGCTGAAGTCGATTTTGTTGAAGTAGATGACTCGTCTGCAGATACATTTCAACGTGAAACACCTGTGGTTTCATCTGAGGCGTCTCCTGCCGCAAAAGCGGATCAAGCAGTCGAGGATGTCGTAATACTCGGTGATTCTGCAGTCGATGTAGTAATGGTTTCTTCCCCGACTCCAAAAGCCGAAGTGCCTGATGATGTTACCGAAAAAAATTCCCAACCCTCTTCAAAATCAGATGGAGTTGAAACTACCGATTCATCAAAAGTTTCGTCGTCGATTCAACTCGAGAGGCCCCTTGTGTCCGAAGCACTGACGAACAAAACGGAAGCATCATCTCCCTCGAAACCGTTTAGTTCCGCTCTTGTTGATGCATCCAATTCACCGTCAAAAACGTTGCTTGCCTATAGTCCCAAAAAATCCCAAGAAACGTACCAGAGCCGATTTACTGAAGAGGAGAGGAAGAAATTAGAGGAAATCAAGAGTATCCTGGAGCGAGAACGGGCCTCATTGAGTTTGGACATGGGAAAAGTTGATCGCATGGCTGCAAGCATTTCTGACCAAGTTTACCTTGAAGCTCAGGTGAAGATCGTTTGAATTTTTTGTCGAATGATTAGGCATTTCAATCTAAATTACGTTTTGTTTTGTCATTGCACAGATTCAAAAAATCTGCTGATCGGATCTTTGGCAGTTTTTCTGAATCTTTTTTTTATTTATACTGTACTTCAAAATTCGCATTGAACGGATTTATTCTCCGTGTGCTACTGCGTTGAATAAGCAATCTCCCAATTTTTTCTGAAGTCCTGGTTTTTCCTTGAAATATTTATTGCATTTTTAAACGACTGTAGCTTTTTAGATGTGATTCTCCTCGATCATCATATCACCAAATCGCGTTTAGGCGCGTCGGTTTAGGACTTGTGCGCGAACAATCCGAGCGCCGATGATAAGTTTTCATGGTTCATTCTCACGATCAATTCCTTGGATATTTTCAGGAGTTGCTCAGATTATTCGGCGTGCCATTTATCACGGCACCACTGGAAGCAGAAGCGCAATGCGCGTTTCTCGACATTCATAACCTTACTCAAGGCACAATTACCGACGACAGTGATATCTGGCTCTTCGGAGGCCGCAGAGTTTACAAGAATTTTTTCAATCCCGATAAAACTGTTCAGTACTTTGAAATGCCTGTGATTACGCAAAGACTGGGACTGAAACGCGATGAACTCATAAATTTCGCGATCCTCTGTGGAAGTGATTATTGCGAAGGTCTACAAGGTGTCGGGGCGGTTGTTGCATTGGAGTTGTTGGGACGCTTTCCCGGGGACGGTACTGCAAAATTGGAAAAAATGAAGGAATGGTGGAGCGAGGAGCAAGACGCGACGGAAGCTTGCTTGAGGTACATACGGGTTGTTGATGATGGAGAATTTTTAAATTAATGATATGGAACACGATTTTGCCCAAAAATCACGCTGTAATAAAAAAATTTCATCAGAAATGTTTAGAATTGTGAGAGAAAGTTGGAAATTTTTTTGATGCATTGCAGACTGAGTGTAACAATAGAACATGGTCCAGCCTTAAAATTTCTGGTTGACTGAATGGAAAGAAAATAAAACTCACTGCTGTATTGAAATAAGTAAGAATTTCCCTGTTAACTTTCAATTTTTCTTTCGGTAATCGTAATCTGATCAACAGAGGGAATATCGTCGCATTATGGGAAAATTTTCGAGCGTTTGTGCGACTCATTGACAAATGTTCACCTCGTTGAGGTAATGCTTAATTTTGCTTTTTAAAAAATGCGAAAGCTGACACTGTAATCATCTGCTCATGTTTCTAATTCTAATTGACCACAATGTACATTTTAATGGAAGCAAGAATTCTTGAATTTCATCATTATGAAAGTTTGACTATACAGTACAGTATTTTCATGCTCTGCCGCATTACAGACGCTTGAAAGCTGCGACGATTCCCGAAGAATTCCCCTCTCGAATGGTTATTGATGCATACATGAATCCAAAAGTTGACGATTCGACAGAAAAGTTTACGTTCTCTGTTCCGGATCTGGACGGATTACGAGAATTCATGCGAGCCAAAATTGGGTGGCCTTCCGCAAAGACGGACGAAACCCTGCTTCCCGTACTGAAGCGCATGGACTTATTCGGCGTAAGTGTAATTTCAAATTTCCCTCACTGTTTTAACCTTATTTTCCCGAAAGTCAGATGTGTTTTTCCATTTTCATTTTTTATCTTCTGGCTGGGAAGGTTAGGGAGCTTCATATTTGTGTATTTGTGTTTTACATCCTGTGACTAGAAATGTAGGTTCTATTTGAAAAAGCAAAATTGCCTGCTGAAATTAATGCTGAGAAACAGAATTCTAACATTCATTTGACCCAAAGGCTGTCCCTCTACAGTTTTAATGTCACAAATTTCATGTCCATATAAACACACTGAATAAAATTAACATTGTTGTAGTTAATGAATAAAGTATACTGCATTACATTATAATGAAAATAATTACGGTATTAGTCGTATTACTGTAATTATCGTGACTAGTGGCTCATGATTGTGCTGGGGTTGAATAAAGGAAGCTGTTCAATGCTTCTTTGCTTCTTTCGTATCATATTTTCAGGAAATGAGCTACACATTCTGATGATATGTTATCTTTAATGCAGAAGCAAACAAGGATCGATTCCTATTTTGCCGTCAACCCAATGCAACCTCCGAAAGTCGCAAGTGCTCGTGTTCAGCGAGCGATCGATGCACTTTTAAATCCTTCAGCTCATGCTGAAGTTAGCACCGAACCACGTCCCCGTAGCCATGCGAAAAAATCCGTTAAACGTCGTCCGACAGCTGAACTGAACCTGAGTGAAGATGATGATGATGACGAGAATCCCAGTGGTGCTCCAGTTGGTGTTCCGTCGTCCTCGCGAGGTCCGGGATATAACATTGGGCTCGATGCGATGGAAGAATCCGATCTAATTTCGGAGACCTCGGGGAATTCTCGGGAAAAAGCTGCTCCGAAACGAAGGAGAGCGACTGTCAGTCGTCCGAAGCAACCAATCCCAATTCCATCTGACCCAATCCGTGCCCGTATTGCCCGGAGGCTCATCGCTGCATCGGCCGCTGCTCAAGTCGCACGGAGAGATACTCGAATCAATGCTTCTCTGATGGACGGTGATGCTGGAAGCAAGTCCTCGAATCGTGAGCCACGTCAGAAACGTCGTCCTATCGTGCCTTCTTACACGAAGCCAAAGACTGTGGACGAATTGAAAGCTGAAAGAGAGGAAGAAAAAGCAGCTTCTCGAAAACGAGCCGCTGCTATTCTGAACGCGTCGGATGTCAAAAAACCAAAGATTGAATAAAGTTGATTTTTTTTTGTTTTTTTGGCTCTGTGAATGAAGCCGTTGTAACTGGTTATTTTAATATTCGTGTCTGTGTAAAATTAATCTTTCCGAGTTTTAATCCTGTTACTTAATCAATTGCCCTTTCATTCCGAAAGTGATCGCTTTAATAACCTTTCGAATCCGAAGTAGCGTACGGGCACCTTTTGTTATTTTGCTGAACTAGAAGGACAGTTGATTTTCTTCAGTATTTTATTAGAATAAAGCCTGTCGCTGGATTTCTTTGTGGTTGATATGAGGTTAATTTTTATGAGCGTTTGTTTCTATCTACTTGGAAATTGTTCACGATTTCGCTAAAAATGTATGGCTATGTCGATGACTCGTGTCGGCTGCTTCTACCCGTAGCTAGATAGTCTTGAAGATTTTTGCATTGTATGATAAGCAGTACCTCCGCAATTTATCCATCTTCCTGGTGCCCCATCATTCATGCAAATCCCAGCATTACGGGGTAGAGCGCTCACCGAAACATTGATTAACATTGCAAAGATCACATTATGATGGTGGATAGCATAGCAGAGCGGTACCGCATTTTGCCTCAGTCAATGAAATTTATTCGAAGAAAAGTTTCAATTCGTTCCGTTTTGGAATAATCGGGAGAGACAAACGTGATTGCTCAGCTTTTCTAGTCATGAATACAGTACTGTATTATATTTTATGCAAGCCTGTGTATCTGTCGAATATATCGGAAATGCACATTTTTTTCATTATCAACTGGATATTTCTCAGAACAGTTTTATGAGTAGTAAGTAGCTCTTGAAAAGCCTTCTGCTTTGCTGCTGTTTGTACCCCGCAGGCAATTTTTGGAAGCATGGGCAAATATTCAGCAGTGGTTCTTGGCGGAGGTATTTCCGGTCTTACGACTGCGTATTACTTGAGCAGGATGGGACGGAAAGTTGCTTTAGTAGAATCCTCGAATCGGCTCGGAGGCTGGGTCAGGACCATTCGGAACCCCGACGGAATCAATTACGAAGTTGGGCCGAGAAGTGTTCGGCCGGTCGGATCTACCGCCAATGCAACTTGTTTGCTCCTGGAAGACCTGGGCCTTGAGAATGAAGTGAGTTTAATTCGCCTATATTTTTTCGATGGACGATAAATCGAAACTCTTTTAAATCAGGTTACGTTCGTGAAGAAAACTGAGCCGGCAGCCCGAGTTCGAATGATCCTTCTGGACAAACAGCTTGTCGAGCTTCCTGCTAATATTTCGAGCTTGTTCCTGCCGACGACGGCGTTTGGAAAGCCGTTGATCGCGACTTTGATGGGCGAGCTGTTCAAAAAGCGACCTGATCCAGCTCTTGAAGATGATTCGTTGTACAATTTTGCCACGCGGCATTTCGGTTCTAAAATCGCCGACAATGGAATAGACCCACTTATCAGAGGAATAACTGCTGGTGATTGCCGAGAAATCAGTGTGTCTTCGTTGATGGCTCCACTGTTTGAAGGTCAGTCACGACGAAGTTTATTTGTCTGATATCATTGGTGCCTCGATAAACCTATTATACTTGTATTCTACTGTAATATCCCATATTGAATACGTTTGCGTTCGGGCGAAACTTCTGAATTTTTCACGTCACTATCTCTTTTCGAACCCAATATGGCGGATCTGTGAAGAGCCTGCATGGTGTTGTAGAGTATCCTTCATAATTCTGTTATGAATAAAATAATTTATTTTTCCTCGCAGGAGAGAAGACTCATGGATCAGTGGTCAAAGCCATGCTTGCCAATTCATTGTCTTCTTCAAACACGAAGATCGACAGGCAATCGATGGAATGGTCTAAAATTTTTGCGACTGCCCAAGCAAGGAAATGGGCAATATATTCGTTGAAACCAGGCCTTGAAACGATTACAGAACGCTTGACCGACGAGCTCAGAAAAAGGGATTGCAAAATTTACAGCAATTCGAAGGCTAATTCCATTGACTTCAAAATGAATGGCAAAGCTGTTGTGGATCTTGGATTTGAGAAGCTCGAAGCTAACCATGTTTTTGCCGCAATCCCCGCGTATTCTCTTGGCCCGCTAATAGAGAAAAGCAAAGTCCCTCGAGGTATCGCATCATTTTTGAAAAGTGTCCCGTTTGTTGACGTTGCTGTAGTCAATTTGGAGTACCGAGGACAGGACGTTTTGAATGGTAGAAAAGCGTTCGGTTACCTTGTGCCGTCGCATCAAAGGTACTGTTCTGTGCTCGGTGTGAGCTTCGACACTTGCTCTTTTCCGCAAAAGGATCGTGTAATTTTGACTGTGATGATGGGCGGGAAATGGTTTGACGAACTTTTTGGGACGAACTGCAACGATCCTGAAATTTTCTTCTCCACTGCGCGACGAGAGGTTCAGGAACGCCTTGGAATAACTCGCTCCCCAGAAAGGTAGGTGCTCTTCGTGAAACGAGTTAAATTTCTGAGAATTTACGTTCGTTTTTGTTGATGTTGCCACAGTAATACTACGTTCAATAACAAGCATGGTTTCGCAAAATTTTTGAAGCTCGAAGGTTTGGTTGGTTTAGAGAGTTCCATGCTTAGAAAATTGAAACTAGGATACTTCATTATTTTAATTAATTATGACCCGAGTATTAGAACGGCTGGTCGTATGTGAAGGCTTCATTCGGGACTCTTGGGAGCGATTATTTTTCCTTAAGGCAGAGCAATCTCCTCGTGTCTTGCTAGTTACTAATGTAGCATTTTATTGCACTGTCTCATTTTTTATATTTTATAGTACAGTATTTATTTTCTTCAGCCTTTACCGTCGCATCCGACAACATCGGTTAATGCGTCTAATTTTAGAACCTTGTAAGGTTTGCTCAGTTTTGCAAGATCAAAATTGTCAAGTTATCGTTCATGCAGCAATTTACGTATCATAAATTAGAATGAGGGTATTTTGACGAGGAAGTATGGTTTTTCGTGCGCTTTCAATGGACTGCGAATTAAATCAAATAATCGCGAACACTTTTTACAGGTATTTTGTGTCGGTGCTGAGGAAGTGCATACCTCAACATGTGATTGGTCATAAAGCCAAGCTGTTGCGTTGCAGGAAAGAAATCGAGAGATCGAATCTTCCACTGACACTCGTGGGTGCTTCATACGACGGAATTTCGATAAATGATTGTGTGCATTACGCAAAGGCAGCTGCATTGTCGACCAATTTGAGTTCGTAGCTTGTGTACCTGACTATTACAATATCGTTGAATTCTGCCACCGTCGTTTTATTCAATTTTTTTTATCCCAGCACCGGATTACCATTTGAAATAGAGTTCAATCCGCATTCGTGCTTCAGCTGTGAAAATATGAATATTTTACCTTGTCTTCGAATTTCTGCTTCCGTTGGCACCATACTGGGGTATGACGAAACTTCTACACCAAAAGGATTACAGCATTTTACTGTACTGTATTAGCAGTCATGGGCGAAGAGGTTGACGGGTTCTCTTCCTTGAAAGACCACCGCGCAACAAGACGAGGTGGACTTCACAGTGGCAACATATCCGTTTATTTTTCCACATTCCATTGACAGATTGCTCGCATTTTTGCCACAATGTTCGACAAAAAGATCTTCAAACCCAAAATTTCAGGATTTTGCGGATCTCGCGGTCGGCTTAGTTTTCTTCCTCTTCTTCTTCGAAGATGTTGGCAGCATCATACGCTTTTGTATCCGACTTTTCGCGGACTTCTTTGCCGATAATTTCGCAGTATCTTCCGCCTGGAACACAAAATTCCATTTCAAGCAAATGGAGAACGAATAAACCGAAAGAAACTCACTTGAACGCCCTTCCTCAAAGACAGCAAGGCATCTCTGTACCGATCTTCTAGATCAGATAATGATTCCAAGTTCAAATCAAATGGCTTCACCGGGGAGCACCGATCCAACTGAGCAGTAACTGATTCAAACCTGCCCACCTTCATACACAGAAAACGAACAAAACGGTTCTTATTACTCTCCGTCAATAATGGGAGGGAGCTGCGCCAAACGCCTTCACAACGACGAGAATTCCACAAAAAGCGTAGTGGCCCAAAGCAGGGAAAGAGTTACATTCCTCTTCGGCTTATGCATATTCAATGATTTTGTTTGCGCAACACGCGAATAAGAACATCGAACGATAAAAAAGGACAACTTTTCGGCAGTCTTGACTGAAATTTACAAATTTAACGGGTAGGCGAAAAGAAATGTGACCAAATCTTCAACAGGATAAATTTTAAAACAAAATTCGGTAACATCCAAAGATAAACGATGCGCAATGAAAGGCACATAACTTTTCTGCTTTCAGTAAGTCAAACAAAAAGAGCATTTCAGTCGTTAAGATTCTGACGTTGAACGCCTGGTGTGTATTGAGCAGTTGTTCCGCAGAATCAATGCAAGGGATAACGAAAAGAAGAAAATGCCACAGAGCATTCAATTACACTCAAGTGTCATTACGGGACTGCCTAGAGTCAATGGAAAATATGAACGATCATACAAAACTTTGTGGCTTACCTCATGCTCAGAGAGCAGCGACAAGGCCGTGCCAGACTGACCAGCTCTAGCAGTACGCCCAACCCTGTGCACATACGTTTTCGCATGCGGGGAAAAGTCGTAACAAATGACGTATTTTACATCAAGCACGTCGATGCCTCTCGCCATAACATCCGATGTCACCAAAACGTCCAGTTCGCCATCCGCAAAACACTTCACCATTGCGCTACGGGACTTCTTAGGTAACAATGAAGACAGCTCTCCTGCTCGCACATTTCCCAGCTTCGTTAGCAATTGACATAAACGTCTTCCACTTTCGCGTTCTCCAACAAAGCAAATGACGCGACTCCATGAGTATCTGGTTACTAAGGCGTAAACCACGAGGGGTTTGAATTCGAGATTGCATTCGAGGGAATATTCTTTCAACTCGGCTGGAATCGAGTACTTCCCAATGAATCCCTGATCGGCGCCCACGCTTGTGAATAAACGGGGATAAAACAAGCCCATTTCTTCCAACTTTGTGGGGTTTTGTGATAAAGTTGCAGAAAATAATAATTTCTGAGGAAAAGACGGTCGGAGTTCTCGATGCTTTTCCAAGTTGGCAATTGTCAAGGTATCCCAAACAGGATCTATGAAGGAAACCGACATTATTCAAGGAAATGAAACTGAAAGGTTGTCGGATTTTCGCGCAATACCAGCACAAGTACTGTACAGGTACAACATTATCACACAATATACAGTAGTAGAGATCTTCTCCTAACCGCACGAAAACCGGACAACCACAGTGCATGACTCATCCATCACAACTTTACCTCCTCCTCCGTTGTTCCCTCGCAACGCAAGTTCAACTTGATACATCCAGCTCTTATCCACCGAGTCCATGACTCGATCTGCTTCATCAATGACGAGGTACCTGACATGTTCCAGATTAAATCCAGGGGTAGAGGAAAGATGTTGGATCAAACGCCCGGGGGTACAAATAACTATGTCTGCGCAGCTGATGTATCCCCTCACTCCTAAAATAAATGCATGTTCCATTACAAAACGCAAACTTGAAGCATCAAGTCCAGTACAGTATCATTAATATTTAACAAAAATCAGGCGAACGGAAAGGGTGACATGAGGCATCAAGTGGATAGAAGAAAACAGCATATCCTACACGACAAAACCATCCTTGCCACAATCAATGTTGTGCTGAACCTCATACAATCTTCGGCGTAGAAAAGCGTTCGCATCAACACTGGATCATCTATTTGTCTCATTGTTGAATTCAAATGTGATCGAGACCCTCTTTTGGTCCTAATGAAGGTACTGGCTGTGGTGCGGTCAACCTCTCTCTCTCAGTATGTTTGCGTCATATTGTGTTCTTGTCTCTCCTCTCCTTGACCTAAAACCAATCCCGTCCTTCCCCCTCCTTTGCCTCGTGTCCTTGTTAAGTTTTGTTTCATTAGGTTCAGTTTGCCCGTTCGCCTCACAGTCGTTGGTCGGATTTTTGTTTGCCGACCCTTTTTCTGCGTTCTTGCCGTTCCAGGAAAAGAGAGAGAATAAGAAGACGACGATGAGGAGGAGGATGATGGCAAAGAAGTCGTTTAATTCAATTTTTTTGTGAGGGGATCTCTTTGTGTTCAAACACTGCACTGTGTTGGTCGTAGCACGAATGGGGGGAGGCCGGCTGCTGGAGACGGTGGTGGCGGTACTAGGCATGTGTAGCGGACGGACGTGGTGCGCTTTAGCAGTTGTGTCTGTGACGGGCGGCGCTTGGATTCTGAGCCTTTACCAGGAACGACAAGTGAGAGAGTGTATCCACCACTCACTACACAAACAAACCTCTTTAAGCAGAATTTAAAGGGACCAGAAAAAAAAATTCGTGTAGGGGAGGTTTCAAATTATGGAACCAAGCATTTCGGTTGAAGAAAATGAACGAAATTGCAGAAAATTGTCATTTTCGATATTCTGGCTCTTTACTGGCTTTATATACTAATTGACATAATGCTGAACTTTGACGAGAGGGTCCATTCACCCACTTAGTCTTCCACTTCCTTTTAAAACACATCCCACTTTTATTGCTTTTCTCAACCCATGTACTGTACTTTCAAAACACAGTTTACTTTTATTGATTTTCTCATCCTGTGTTGAAAAATTAATAGCCGAAGTACCACCCGAAAATTCGAGCTTGGGAGGCCTGATCGGGGAAGCCTTTGAGTTAGGAAGTTTTTAAAATTTTTTTTTTCTTCAAGGGAATCCTGACAGGGACTCGGTAAAAATTTTACATAGGGGACGTTTTTGAGTTATCGAGGTTCAACTGTATCTGCTCGTCACTCGACGTGCTAATAGCCAGGCGTCTGCCTGCATGCTAACACGCATTCGTTCGTTCGTAAATTTGATCATGTGTGACGTATGTACACCAGGAGGAGTTGGTGCAGCGCATCGTGTATCGCGACCGTGACCCCGATCGGGTCTCCGGTCCCATCAGCGCTCGTGTCGCCCGCGTTCCACTGTTCCAGCCTGTGCCCTGGCCCAAGGGTCTGTTCATTCTGGACGGTGGTCGGCAGCAGGAGCGGCACGACGTGTGCAGTGTCTCGGGACTGCCAAGGTTCCGCTGTCCATTCCCGCGCAACAGAGACATGACGTTTGCCAACGCACTGCTCTTGGCACTAGCCCACAATCCGGTCCTTAGGCACTACATTGTTGCCAGTGGCGAGGGCACCCGTCCGCGGGCGTCAATGACAGATTGTGACACTTGCAATCAAAGGAGTGGTGATCGTGGCAACAGTGAACAGCAGCAGCGAAGAGAAGCGGAGGATGAAGACGGCGATGTCAACTTTAATAACGGTGACGACGATTGTCTGCACTCGTAAGTCACTGTCTATCCCCGATGAATTAGTTCCATCTCAAGAAACACAGACACGTTGGGGTCCACCATTCTCGCGTAGAGCACGAATTCATGGATCCAAACCAGTGCTGGCGAGTGCGCAGCGGGTGTGGCAGCAGGTTTGGGAGGCGCCTGTTCCGGTGCGGCAGTCGTTGACGGCATTGTCTGACTTTTCGTCGACGAGTTGCTCGATTCCATCGCCGTCACGCGAGTCTCTGCGAGCCATGAAAGCGGGCATTGACGTAACGCCCCTTCTGGCGAGTGTGCGGATGCGGGCCGGACGGCGTCGACACGCGGACCGTCATGTGGACAGCGTGGACGACTTTCTGTGGCTCCTGCTCACCAATCTGGCAGAAGATTTGCAGTGCGGTGCGGAGTTTTCCGAGGCTGTGCTTGGTAAGACGAAGAAAAACGTGGGCGTTGTTGCTGGTGGAGGTTTATGATATTATGAAGTATTTGTGCAGGGAGTCAGCGGGTGAGTCTGTGGTGTCTGGAGTGCGGCAAGCTGGCCTTGGTGGACACGGACTCCGTTTCTGTACCACTGGATGGGCTGCTCGTCGAGGACGGCGTGGCGAGCGGACTGAGACGCGGCCTGGTGCGTCGTGCAGCGCGACGAGACAAGGGGCTACAGGCCGCCTTTTTCCGGCCCGATGAGCCATGCAGGCATTCGTCTTTTCGTTGCATGGCAACGGCAACGGCATCCAAATCCTCATCGTCATCACACAACTCGACAGCAATCGGGCGCCCGGCCATGCTGGTCGTGAGTGTGCCTGATGCGGACTTCGTGTCGTTCCCATTGCGACACGGCCTGGCGCCGGGCTACGATCTGCAATGTGCCCTGTACGCCTCGTCGGTGGAGGACGGCGGACAACGGACGGTCGAGTCCTTCTCATGCGCATTTCGCAATGGGCTCGATGCACGCTGGTATTTTTTCGACGGCCACGACAACTATTACTCGTTGCCGGACGCAGGGTCGCCGTTGTCATCGTCTCCGTCCAGTGCCGCCCTGAAGGACGCGTTGCATTTCACGCCGCCCGTCATGCTGATCTACGTCGCGCGTAACTGGGCGAGAACAGTAGTCGCCAAAGCGGATATCAACCACAATGCGCAATGCTTGTCGCCGACGTCCTCTGGCGTCGTCTCTCGATTGACCTCTTGCCTGAGTGCCGCCTTCCGCTGTCTCCTCACCTAAAAATCGCGTTTCTCTTTCTCTTCCACTTCTTCATCATCATTCTCCTCCCTCTCTTCTCTCAGTTCGAGTTGAGTACTCCACATGCCGCACATACTTTTCCCCTGATTTTTTTTTAAACGTGTGAACGCGTTTCTGGTCACTATGTTGGAAGGTTTATTAACGAAGGAAACGATATGAATGGCTTCACTGAAAATGCAGTTGAACTGCGGTTAACATTATATGGCCTACTTCATCTCGAAGATGAATTAACCCGAATAAGTACAGTTCACCGACTTCCATGCTTAGTTTCAGACAATTAGAAACTTCCGCGTAAATCAGTGATTACCTTGACGAACCAACATCGTTCGTTCGCTCGAAAGCGGGACGGTGGCTTGAAGCAGCACGACTTTCAAGTCTGTACTTGCGGCGTAAGTCTTGAACACTTCCCAAACTTGCACAGCAAGTTCATGAACAGGCAGGATCACCAGTGCACGTATTTGAGGGTCGCAACGCTTCTTCAAAGCATTCACTATGGGCAGCACAAAAGCCAGTGTTTTCCCGCTGCCTGTGGGCGCAGAGACGCAAATGTCTCGTGGGCGGAAGAAATTTTCCTTGAATGCTTCACAAAGCGCTGGAATCACGACTTGTTGAACTGTAAATTAGATAGGAAAAATTTTAAAGAAACGAATTTGAAAAAATCCTTTTTAAATCAAGTGAATGAACTGCTAACGCCTAATTCAAGAAAATGAAAAGTTAACTTTCTAAAATACTTTTACAGTGCATTGCACGGTTCTTCCGAAGTTTACTGTACGTCTTTTTCCAACAACCAACTCTAAGCTCATAAAAATAAAATCACACATAGAATTGAATATTTTTTTATTTCCTTGTTGCATGAAGTCAAAATGGTACTGGGTGGGTCACCTCTCCCTCTAGTGCCAAATTTCATTATTCCAACTCCATATTTTTGGGATTAATTTTTTTATTTTTTATTTTGCGCTCAAGTTTTGAAAATTTTTACTCATCGGGGGCAGGTAATGGGGAACATCCGATTTTTTAAAGATCACAGCTCAGTGAAGGTCTGTCGATATCCCATAAGATACACATTTTCATGCTTTCTCGGGGTTTTGATGGCAAGACTGCACAATCCAGGTTTCCTTCAGTGACGTGGTTTCCCTAATAGCTCAAATATCACAGGCAAGTTGCATTCTCAGAACCAAAGAAAAACCGAAAATACTTGAAAAAGGGAAATCAGGAAGATATACACACTGTACCACAATAAAATTACTCTGACCTGGAAAGAACGTTTGAATGCTGTTGGATTTCAACAATTTCCTCAACGAAGAACTGAGACAAGACATTGATTTAATGGGTAGTAAATCCTTGTAAGTTTGCTCAATGACGGTTGGCTTCGCAATCCAATCCGGCAGGATTTTTTGAACCTGAAAGAAAACATTAATCGTTACACAACATGAAGCAGTACTTCGAATTAATAAGAAAGCTAACCCGTTGCTTCATCACTTGGACAGCAGGACTGATCACAGTGAAATTTTCCTTCAACGCAGCGGGATTTAATTTGATGACCTCCGGATCTGCATTTGCGGCGTCTTCCTCGTCGTTTTCATCTGTTTTCGTCGAGTTCGCTTCTTGAGCTAAAACAGATTTCTTCTTCTTCTTTGTCTTTTTCGTTGCAGGACTTTCCGAATTGTTTTCGCTTTGCTTTAACGATGCATCTTTCGTCTTTCCTTTGCGTAGCTTTCGCGTTTTTGGCGCTGAATCGTCGCTTTCCGAGTCAAGCAATTCATCGAAATCACGCTGGGCGGGTTTGATCTTCTTATTTTTGATGGACTGGTTGTCATTCTGGACTGTATCTTTTAGCGTTAAAGCAGGATTCAAAGTCAGGACTTTCTTTTTCTTTGATTTGGGTGGTGCGAATGCATCTTCTTGTTCGCACACTTCTTTGCAAGGTGATTCAGCAACAAGAATTTTATCCCGTTTTCTCTTCTTTGCAGGGCACGATTCTTGTCCATCTTCTCCCTTGTACCTATAAAAGAAGATCAATTTATCAGTTATTACTCAGCAAATAAATAAGCCCATTCATACCGATTTATCTTGAAGGGACCTTCGGAATCTTCGATCATTGTGGATACCGGACGAATCGCTGCCTTTCACAAACGAAATTTGGCGCGTCACATTGAAGAGCACTAAAATACCTGTCACGAAATTGACCTCGCAAGAAAAGTTGGTTCACGGGTACGGCGGAAAATTTATAAAATGAACGGCGAATTTTTAAAATTCGAATCAACAGATTTAATTCTTCTTCGGCATGAAATGATACCAACACAACCAATACAGCATTTCAGTAACTCTATCAAGATTCTTTCCATTCCTTTCCACTGTAATAAAATCTAGAACATCATGAGTTTGCGTACATTACAGTACGTACTTGAATATTACAGAAAGAAGTGTACTACTCCATCCTTCGCGACTAGAACATTGACTGAATTATTTTTGTCCTTTTCCTGAAAAAGCTCAATTTCTGATATAGAAACCCGTGCAAATATGACAAGTTCTGAAATTGATTATTCAGATAATTGCTGGGACACGAAGGTGTAATGCCAGTAAATTCAGAAATATACAGCAAATAGGGCACATGAAAAGCATGGTGGACCAACGAGTAATGCGTTTAATGGTTAACGTTCGAAGTTCAGCATATAGTGAACAGTTAATATGCCCATGAGATTTACCTTGAACATTTTTAGGCAAGTTAGGTACTGTATAATAGAAAATTAAAAAGTCAGAACAGAGAAAACAAAAAATAAAGGTACACACTCATAAAAATGTGCCAAAAATAAACCCATTCGGGAGAAATAGCAAAAGCGAACAGTCATCACAAATTTAGAGGGGCCTTTCTTAGAACAGGAAACAATGTACAGAACTCATGAGTAAATTGAAATAAAATCAGTCCCTAATATGGGAACAAGTTCCCCGTTTTGAAAACAAAATTTTGGCATTAAAAGGGAATTGTCTACATGTCTTCGACAAAAATTGCTGATCATTTTGCCAACATAATGGCAAAAATGCAAAGGCGCATTTTCAGAAAATAGGGAAGGAAAAGCTACAAGTTTCGTGACAAAACACCACAGATTACGGTAATATGTATTAAGGTTTCCAAAATGCTGGCAATAGCATAAAAAAATTCGGGGAAATACTTTGAATGAGCTGTTTCTTTACGATATAACTCATTCCAGAAAACTTATACAACCCAAAAAATGTCCCGATTCCCTCGCATATGATTTTTCCACAAAACCAGAAGAACCCAATAGAATATATTTTCAATACACTGTGTACTGATGTACTAATACACTCACAAAGGGATTGGTAGGTAAGAAAATTCTGCACAGAAAAGAACAAAGGGTCAGAGCAGTAACGTACCAGAACATTCGGAAGACAATTTTCTCCATCTGCTATCTTTCAGAAATTTTAACGGAAATTTCTTCAACAACAAACATTTAAGGATCGTGTGAGGATCCTTTTAGATTCTTTGCCATACAATTTGACATTCGAACGTGGGTAAGATTTTCAATGCTGCTGTCTGCCTAAGGTGATGGGGCCCAACAGTTATAATTCATAGAAACATAAGTGAAGACCTTCTGAAGCAGAGAATCGACACAGTCTCAAAAACAACTTTCTTTCAAAAAATTTGAACAAAAACAGGATTGATGAATTTAGCATTAATTCTAACGCAAGTGGTTCTTTTTAGTCGCCTCACCTTTCTTCCTGTTTTATAGCAAGTTACGACGAAACATACGCAATTCACGCAGTGAAACCCATAGTTATGCACGTGCGATTAGAAAAAGCGCGAACAAAATAAATTAGTCACGAGCCCTTCAGTGCACTGACCAGATCCATTGCGAACACGGTTTTAAGCTTTTCGCTGAACTCTGCGAAATGGGAGTCAAAAGTTGCGCAAGAATCCTCCGACTTCTGGAGGCATTTTGACACATCCGGATTCACTTTGGAATGCACCTCGCGTTAGATCACAGGGAGTTTCAACTTAGTTTCGGAGGTAAAAGTTCCAGCCGCAAACAGCTCGTAAAAGTCGTCGGAAAAAAAAAATCACTCAATTTTTGACCCAGGTCCGTTTTTCCAAAGCCACGAAGACGTTTCACATCTTCGAAAGGATTCCATAAGTAGCCTTGCTGCTGACGGATGATATTCTGAACAGATGGAACGACGGAACTGCACAAACCAAGAAGCTGTTTGCACAGAACTGCGATCCACCTTCACAAAAAACGCTGAATTTATTCTAAAGAACCATTGAACTTATTTTCCGGAAGTCGATCGGAATCTCTCACTCTGCGGAAAATATTTATCATGTTACTAAGGCCGAACAAGAAATTATCATCACGCTGATCTTGCGACGGGAAGACGTGCGCGAAGTCGATCATCTTCAAGATGATCTTGTTTGTATCCACGGCTTCGGTGGCGCTTTCACTTGTGGGTCCATTCAAAGTCCTTCGACTCAGAATATCCGCGTCGTAACAGAAAAATAACGACGTCGAAAAAAAGAGGAAAATTCGTTGGCGCGTGAACCATTCCTTAAGGCGGTCCATTTGATTGAGGAAGCACGTGATAACTCGCTTGTCTATCCCCGCATTTGTGTAATCCTCAAAAACTGGGAAAAAAGTAAGCATCCCCTCAAATTGTGACGTAACACAAATGGTGAAAATATGGCAAGTAACAAAAGCGAACTATTAGATTTGGAAACAGTAAAAAGTGGACCTACAAACTTTGAGGCAAAATATAATGATTCACAGAATATGTTTTCCGCATGGTTGGAGGAACCACCAATGAAAAAAATTAATAGCATTTCCGAGAACTGTCCTTCAAACGATTTCAGTCATTGGGTGCGTCGATATGAATCCCATAGTCATGACATATGGTATAAACCTTCGAAAAACGTGGACCCGCAATAGTACACCATGCTTCGTATACACAGAGTGTACAATCCAATAGTTATTTTCGAATATGAAGTTAGTTTCTCAAGAACAGCAAGACTTCAACGATTAGGCAGTACAACGAGAAAAAACAAAAAAAAACTAGGCGATCAGGAATGGCTCACCAGAATCCAAGTCCTGAACAGTGACACTATCTGCGAAATCCCTTCCTAGAATTTTCCATTCCTGGGTTTTTGTAACAAGATAACGTGCACCAATAAGAGATATCCCAAGGGGTATACGAGTACCAACGTATTTTTTCTGAAATCAAACACAGAATGCATAATTATAAGATGACAAAATTGAAAGTCCTTCTTCACTTCTACCTCCATGATTTCAACCTTTTGCGGCGTGCATAACGGATCCGTAATCCGAACCCCTATTTTACAATCCATGGCACTTGGAGTCTTCATATTTACAGCTATGTCTTCAAGTTTGAGGTAACAATGATGAATTCCTGAAATCCAGAAATAAGAGTCAAAAACTTCTCATGAAGCACAAATGCAGCACGTATTACCTGAGGTATCATGCAGATGCAGTCCAAGGCACTTAGGTATACATTTCTTCAATTCGTCCAGAATATCCTTCGCGTCACTAACATTGGCATAGAAGACGGTTTCGTAAAAATGAGCCTCTCTCATGCCTCGGCAATTATTCTGTGAAAGTCCTTTCAATATGAAACCGGACTTATGCTGAAGAACACCTGAAATAATAAGTTTTTGACACTTAGCCTCAAAATCTTCAAGGATACCCTTCGTTTGGACAACTAAATCAACATTTTTCAAGGGGAGGCTTTTGGCTCTTCCTTTCATCAGCCATACCCAAAGCACTGCTGCATTCACGCGCCAAACTTTCAGTCCAAATTCACGACACAAAGATAAGGTTGAATAATTTCCAACTAGTTTGGTTCGATAGATCATGACTTAGGCTAGTTCTCCATTCCTGAAGATGCTTATATTCAGGCAAAATTGAAGTCTCGCTTACAGGTACGTAAATTGGACTCGGTAGCCACTTTTACAGGCGCTAAAAAGAAAATAAATTATAAATCAAGCGAAGGAACCCTTCTTACAAAGAACTGTAAAATATTCACACATACAGAAATTATGGCAAAAGGTTCAACATATTCTTACCTATGGACGGTTTTCCTAGAGCACTTCTATGACCACCGACTTGATTGTCCAATGGTCGAGATCCTTCCGGGAAGGGATCTGGTTCGTTTGGTGGAACCTCGGTGTATTCGCGGGTAATCGGTATATGCAACCAATCCTCATCACGCAGCTTCCAGTGCTCAAATTTCGGTGAAACAGCAAGTGAATCACCAACAGATTCGGTGGAGTTCATCATTCGTATAAATACGCGGAAACATGTACGGTGAAAAAGATCATTCTAAGGCTGGTACCCTGAAACCAAAAGGAGCCATACTGAATCATACGTATTTTCCCCTAAAATTATAATGAAACCAAGACGCATTTTGGCGTCAATTCTTCTTCCCCGATTTATTGTAAAAGGGAGCACGACGGGTTGAATCCAACAAGTATCATATCCGTCAAACGGCGTCCTGAATGGGTGGTTCGTAGTTATCTGGCCTGTCTACAGGTGCACCGGCTTCTCCAGAAACTTCTCCGGACACAACTTTTCCACCAGAAGACTCCCCGTGCAATTCCATCAATTTGCTAAGATCAAATCGCGGTTTCCGCAGACACTTCACCTGCAAACGAAATCACAAGAGGTGCGATGAACGATTTCCAACTAAACTGATTTTATCTTCTCAAGAAGCACAGCCACACTCAAACACCTTCCATAATGAAATATACCAAACAATCATAGAGATTTTTCTTTCCATTTCATTCTTGAAAAAAAAGTCTAAAAAAAGAAATGCTGAACTTTCCCACGCACGTCTCAAATAAACCCTGCAGTTGGATCTAATTCATAGAGAAGTACTGTATGCCAATGGATTCATACTCTGATGCCGAAAAAAAGACGGATAATTAACTGATACCTTGATGAACAATGCTCTAGGTGCACTTCAAATATAAAATCACACACCTTGCGTATATACACGTCGTGCAGTGGGTATATGCCGTAACAAGCCTTCTCAATATCTTTCGCGATGGAGTCAGGGACCAGTTTATTTACGATGTCCTTCAGATCGCCGTTCTGAACTTCTTTCGTCATAATTTCCACCATTTTCCGTCGAATTGCACGAACTTGAGTATGCTGTGCATACGCTGTTTTCTTCACATGGTTCTGACCGCGCTGCGTGAAACCAATGCAAAACAATCGCAGCAAATAACCGTCGGTTGTTTTTACGTCGACATTCGCCTCTATCAAAGTCTGCAAAATATAACGGTAAGCCTGAGTAAAATATCACCAAAAGAAAATAATTTCCGGTTACCTGCCACTTCTTCACCATGAAGCGTAGTCGGTCTGTGGTTAGATCCATACCATGGAAATTCGTAAGAACATGCTTTCCCTGAACTTCTTCAGCAATCAATCGAAATTTTCGAAATGAACGTTCAGCGTCGGCATCCTTCTGGAGGTCGGTTAAGGAAACTTCGAAAACTCGTTGTTTCAACCCTTCCGAAGCGATTTCTGAAAAAAAAAAAATCCTACGTTAGGACACGATTCTTTGACGATACTTTTCAACGCACTTGTTCCTTGTGTCCGATTCACTAAGGTCTTCCCAATCTGGCGCGCACTGAACATGGAAGGAGCTTTCACATCGTACCAATCTTTCCGGGTGAAGGGATCCACGCTAGGAAAATAGACGACCACAATGAACTGAAAAATTCACTGTTCAACAGGAAAAGGAAAGTAGACCGAAGGAGTTCATACTTACATTTTCTTCTTAGCTCCCTTTTTACCACTTTTGGCTAGCCCTTTGTTTTTCCCAACAGCCATTTTCAAGAACACCGTATTCTTCGAAAATAAAGTTAATCGTAAAATAATGAGCCAGACTTCAAAATACATAGCGCCGAATTTTGAAGTTCGGGAATATTTACAACAATTGAAGATCGCAGAAATCAGTCCGAACCATTTTATTTTTTTATTTTCACAGGCACGAGCGTTTCACGAGAGTCAATTATAGTCATTTACTCCAAACAATTGAAAAAAAAAATCTCAAGCCGGTGGTAACACACGCGTTGAATTTAGCTCGTGCTTCCCTGGTTCAAATTCGCCGAAATGGGCTTTTAGTATTTCAGCAAACCATCCACCAGCGTTACCAACCTACAGTAAGGTGTTCGGTCGGTAGAGTAATGTACGGCCGGTTGGGTAGGATAGATGCACAGGGTTGTATTGGTTCTTCACAAGTAACTTTTCCTTTACACAACAGTAGAAGCTAAGACACTCGGCGAGGCGGCGTAGTCGGAGATGCGGAGTGTCGAACAATCCTCCAGTGGTTCTGATGATGGTGCAATGTTGCTCAAGGATTGGGGTGGGGACTTTGGACGTTTGCCCTTACGCCAGTACGGGCGTCTAGATGTCGCCCTCTTATTGGAAGGGGCACCCTTACTCTCCCCCCCCTGGGAAAAAGCACTCGCGTTCGGTATTGTTTCACGGCTCGAGGAAACTTGTGCGGCGGGGTGATCGACCCCTGATAATGGGATAACAGTTCGCGTGTACTGTTGTTGTGCCGACGCGTCGTCAAAACACGAAACAGGGTGAACAACCGCGGAAGATACATTGTTTGCGCGGGCGTAAGAATGATCACTGATGGGATGGACGATGGTTGATTGTCCTGTTGTTGGGCAGATAAGACCAAGTTGTTTTTCAAATCCAGGGATGGGGGCTTGTGGCTGTCCTCTGAAGGGAACCATTTCCCAGCCATTGACCCGTCGTATCTCTGGTCCGGCGCCAACCCAGTACTCTCCTTGTCCTTTGTTTGCAACGACTATAAAAGGACCCAACTTCTGCGTCCGAAATCGGCGGCTGGCAGCGTGTTGTTCGACTGTAGGCAAACGAGGAAAAATCGCAATTACATCACCAGGTTGAAATTCGGGAAGTTTGCGTTTGTTGGCTTGTGCTATAAATTTTTCCCGTTGGTTGAGTACATGCTGAGGCATTTCCTCCAAGCGCTGTGCTAAATCCTGTCGTGTGACGGCAAATTCAGTGTCGGCTTGGAAGACTGAAGGAACTTTAAACATCGCTTCAGTGGGGGTGACTCCCGTGGTTGAATGAGGAGTAGCATTATAGGCGAGAACCGAGGCATGGAGATGTTCCGCCCATTTCGATTCGTCGCCCAGCGTGGCTTTCCGCTGTATCTGCCCCAAGGACCGAATGGCCCTCTCAGAGCACCTGTTGCCCTCGGAATGCGACGCCTGTGCTATGTGCTGCTTGATATGTGCTCCCCTGAGAAAATGTTTAAAAGCTTTGCCCCTGAAAACAGAATCCGCATCAGTATGAATGCATTCAAATTCGCCCAACTGCTGACATAACTCTGCTAAAAAAGGAATTACTGTCTGAGTATTGGCAACAGGGACGGGTTGAACACACATATACTTCGTAAAGTGGTCCAGAGCCACAATGACATATTTGAATCCTTCAGGCAAAGTGGGGAGAGGTCCGTAAAAATCGACGACGAGCCGTTCTCTAGGTCGTGTTGATTCGATTGGAGTCAGGACCGTTCCCACCATTTGAGACGGTTGGTTGAAGCGAAAGCAAGTTGTGCAGTGGGTGATGCGTTCCCAGATCTGCTGCCTCATACCAGGCCAGTGAAATCTATCGCGAAGAGTAAGATACACCTTTTTCCAACCTGCGTGAGCCATCTTGAAGTGGTAGGTGTCAATGATGTGTTCACGTTCCTCCGGAGGCGGTGTCAGGCGTACTTCCGCAGCGTTCAAAGAAATCCGACTGAGGGCATCTGGTCCTTGCAAAAATCTACCTGGTCTATAAACAATTTCACAATTAAACCCCGCCAGTTTAGCGTAGAGACTCACTGCTCGCTCAGTCTGTAGATCCCCTAGAAGAGCTTTATGATCGGTATTAACAACAAATTTCCTGTAAAGCAAGTGATGTTTAAATTTCTTTGTAACACTCCACACAATTGCTAAGAGCTCGCGCTCTGTATTAGTGTACCGTGTTTCCGTGTCAGTGAGCACGCGACTTGCATACTCAATGACACGGTCTTGCCCGTGCTCATCAGTCTGCACCAAGACGGCTCCCAGGCTGATGGCGGAGGCATCACAGTGCACTGCCAGCGGGAAATTTGGGTCGATGCGTTCTAAACGGGATGTCTCAGCAAGGCATGTTTTGAGATGATCGAATGCTGACTGAGCTGCGTCGGTCCACTGCAAGCGAGTGTCGGGTTTCTTTGGAATGATAGCCCGCAGAGCCTTTTCCGCATTGGCGAAATTTGTGGGAAGATGGGCCCTGAGGTAGGTTGCCATCCCCAAAAATCGAAGCATTTGTAGGTCCACTGCAAGCGAGTGTCGGGTTTCTTTGGAATGATAGCCCGCAGAGCCTTTTCCGCATTGGCGAAATTTGTGGGAAGATGGGCCCTGAGGTAGGTCGCCATCCCCAAAAATCGAAGCATTTGTCGGGTCGTTGCAGGTTTAGGATAGTCTTGAACCGCGTCGACGTTTCGTTCCGCCGGGCGACTACCTGTTTGATCTACAACATGACCAAGAAACAACGTCTGACGAGCTAAAAAGGTGGACTTTTCGATATCAACCACTGCCCCTGCATTCTCTAAAGAGGTCAACACATCATTCAAGTTATTACACAACACATCAAAGGTCTCCCCGAAGACTAACACATCGTCCACGTAAGCTAAACACTTTTTAAAAAGATGGGGACGCAAAATTGTATTGATTGCTCGTTGGAACATAGCGGGTCCATTTTTTAAACCGAAGGGAAGTACCTTATATTGAACCTGACCCCTAGGGGTCATGAAAGCCGTTTTAGGTCGATCCTCCTGGGCAATGGGTAGATGATGGTAGGCTGCATGCAAGTCGAGTCCACAGAAGTACTGGTTGTTTCTTCCTAGCGCGTCGAGAAGCTCCTGGACGACTGGCATCGGGTAGTTGTCATCCGGAATCAGTTTGTTCAGGGCCTTGTAGTTTTCGACGAGTCTAAAGCGCTTTTCCACTGGCGCGTCGGGTCCGCCCTTTTTGTCCACGAGAAAGGCCGGCGCGTTGTATGGAGAGGCGGCATGTTCCAGAATGCCCGCCTCTAAATACTGGTCAATGATTTCGGCAAACGGAACATTGCGTTCCACGGAGTGCCTGTATTGTCGGGTGGCTGGGGGAGGTGCGTCCATTGTGGGTATGCGAACCACATGGTCAATGAACAGGCCACGCTTCCCCGACCATTGTCGGATAAGTGATGCATGAGCCGAGAGAATATCGGTTACCCGTTGTCGTTCGTCCGGCGTCCCGTCAACAAACACAATACCCTCCCCCACCGAGTGCGTGGGTTTGGATGGGGCACGCGAAATTTCTCGAAACCCAGTAAAAACCCGCTGCCCGTCAACGGTAATGGCTAACGGGAGTTGATGCAAAATATTTCGTCCAAAAATAAAATCGAAGTCGCGCAACTGCGGTAAAACCAAAAAGATGCCGGTATACTCGATGCCGTGAAACAAAAATGAAACGCGGGCAGTCTGAGAAACTGCAACAGGATCGGGACCCAAAGCGGTGCTTACGGTGGTGGAAAAGGGAGTACAGCGAATGGTCAGGGATCTCACCAAGGCATCGGACACGAAGGAGTGCGACGCCCCGGTGTCCAGAAGTCCAGAGAAGGATCGGTCACTGAGCAGGACCTCGAGAACCACTGGCGGAGGTGCAGCAGGAAGGATGCTGGAGGTGCAGTGAGCCGCGTTCACTGACCCGAGTTCCCGTTTCCCTGAATCTGGGGACATTCACGAAGCATATGCCCAGGTTTATGACAGTGAAAACAGGTATAAGAAGCATTATCTCTATCGCGCGTCGAATTATCTTTTTCGCGAGACGAATTAGACGAAGTTGACTTAGCTCCATTGTTCTCCGAAGGCGTCGTTGCTGAGGAGGACTGGTTTGGACGAAGTCGGCATTCATTTGATCCATGGCGCATGTGCCTCTTGTGAAACTTGCACCATTGTCTGGGGGGCAAGTTGTGACGTGGACGGGAACCGGATTTCAACGTGGAACCGGATGTCGTCTGATCCCAGTGATTGAGTCGATAAGATTCCGCGATGTCAATCATGTCGTCCCATTTCAGCATGCGGTTTTTTAGCCACTTCTTTTGGATCTCGTCCTTTAGGCCTCCTTTGGAGATGCGAAGCAGTTGTTCCATCAGAATTTGCTGGATGAAAATTTCGCCAGCATCCAGCTGGTCAGGAGAGAAGTGGAGGAAAGATTCGTATTGATCACAAAGGCGCTTGGCAAAGCTGAGGTAACTCTCGCCGCTGTTGGGTTTCATGCGCCGAAACGTAGCCAGTCGATCCAGATGAGGAGTAGGATGGCGACTGGCAATCGCCGCGACGAGCGGTTCGAAGTCCGTTATGCCACGTTTGTAGAGGCGGTGAGCCGTACCTTGGATCTGAGGCAAAGTATTGTCCATTAGACATCTGACGCGATGGCTGTCGTTGATATTGTCGATGTCCAACCAATTCCGGAGCCGCATGGCATAGTCTTCAAACTCTTCATCCACGAGTTGTTTCGGCAGTTCAGGAATTTGCGGTTCGGCAAACCATTGTGGAGGTAAGGTGGGCAGGCGCACCGCACGGTCAAGCTCCACTGACATCCCAGGACACGAGACAAGTTGTGCCGAGTGCGGGGATCCAGAAGCCTGACGTGGAAACGCAAGAAGAGCAGAAAAAGGTACCTGGAACCTGTCCAATTGTGCTGCATATTCGGCCTTGGTAACGGACCATAAATTTTGTCGCGTCGCCATGAAGAGGTCTCTATTGGTGGCTCGAGCCCCCAGTAAGATTGAAGAGTAAAGTACTCCTTCTATTCACGAACACAGACGTATATTCATTGAAGTCAGGGCATAACACACAAGGATAAGTCAATAGGAGAGGGGAGTTGCTTGGTCAAAGGCTCAGACTGAAGTGGGGATTGTGGGGCTCCTTCCGTTGGCTTCTCCTCCAGTGGTTCTGATGATGGTGCAATGTTGCTCAAGGATTGGGGTGGGGACTTTGGACGTTTGCCCTTGCGCCAGTATGGGCGTCTAGATGTCGCCCTCTTATTGGAAGGGGCACCCTTACTCCATCCACCAGCGTTACCGACCTACCGCCGCATTTGCAGCTTTTAGCTGCGGAATGCCGAAAATTTCCAAGTAGGCTACCATCGCGGTTAGGCGAATCCTGGGATTTCTCTGTGAAATACGTTAGAGCTCTTACTTTCCAGATTCCCTTCATGATTTTCACCCAAGGAATTTACTCTTTCACCCAAATTACTCTTTCACAGAAAGTTTGGTGTAGTTTCTCACCAGAGCAGAACTCTTGGTCAGCCAAACTCTAGGTCACAGCACCCCCATTCCCTCACTCCCTATTCTCATCACTCTCTCCTTCACGCACACTAGTGATGGTGTAGCAGGCAGCGCATACTCCCCAGGTACAGTGTACCCCCCCTGCAGGAGGGTCAGTCCACATCCGCGGAGTGCGATTCAGCAGAGGCTCTTCTGCAGTGATCACTTACGCAGTGGTATCTTCCACAGAATTCAGAGGAAAGTTGATTCCACAGTGATTCTTGAAGAAGCAATTACTTTGGCAAAAATAATGATGCAGAAATCTATTTCACAGCAGGCCTTGGAGCTATCCCACTTTGGGGGAGCCACGCGCAAAACAATGCCCTCATAGATGTTGCTGACAACAACACACAGAATGTTATCAGCGGCATCCGTGTATGGTTCTCAAAAATGAATCATCTTTACCCCAATTATTCAACAACCCTGTTGTTCCAACCTCTGGGTACACTATCCTCAGCCTTACCAGCATTGGTCTGTTTCATCCTTGATCCAAGTTCATTATACTGACTGTATTTGAATGAAAATGTGAATTGACACTTGCACTGTTATTAATTGGGATTCAGCTGAAACTGACTTGGAAGGGCAGTTAGGTTAGGTCAGGTTATGCTAATTAATAACACTTCAACTATATATTTTTACATCTGCATGTTCATTAAAAATATTTTAACTAACATAACCTACCTATACCTAACCACCCCCCCCCAAGTCAGTTTCAACAGAATTGCAATAAATAACAGTGCAAGTGTCAATTCACATTTCAATTTGAATGTTGTACACAGTTGGATGTGTACAGTACCTGCATAGAGAATCAAATTGGACTGGTGGCAAGACTGAGGATAGTGTACCTCATTGGCAGCACAACAGGGCTGTTGGATAATTGGAGTGTACCTGGACTCTTTTTTCAGAATGATGCATGGATATTGCCAGTAATACATGTGCAAAACAGTACCCACTGTTGTTTGAAGATGGAGATAGTAGTCTAGAAAATTTATTTTGGCAGAATTTATAATTTGTTTGTCAGAGTAAATGCCACTTCAAGAATCACCATGGAATTGGCTCTCCTCTGAATTTTTTGAAACAACTACTGCACGCATTCACCATGGAACTTCACTCCGCAGATTTGAATAGACCCGCTGGATGGCATAGCACACACTGGAGTACACCCTGCCTAGGTAGGGTGTACTCCTGGAGTGCATCCTACCTAGGCAGGGTGTATACTCCCCGAGTACAATTTTGGGGGAGTATGCTGTGCTGCCCACCATCACAGACTTGGGGGTTTGAGTTTATGGTGCGCTGGGCGGTGTCGCAGGACTATTGTGACACCAGGTCTAGTAAGGATTTTCACACTGGAATAATGGGTTTCACAGGACAACTGAGGTGTTGCCTGTACTTCCTATGGAATGAGATCAATTGTATTTTCGGACATGTACATATTCCTGACTGGGGAGATGCTGACGCCTGTCTTTCCTTGGATGGACATTCCCCTGTACAAATGATGAAAAAGGTTTACAGCCCACCGAAACTAACCTGACGTAACCTATCCTAACCTAACCTATCCTAACCTAACCTATCCTAACCTAACCTAACCTAACCTAACCTAACCTAACTTAGCCTAACATAATTCAACATAACCTAACATTACCTAATTGAATTAAACATAACCTAACCTAACCTAACTGAATTTAACCTCACCTAATCTAACATAACCTATGCGTACCGGAATGTCCAACCAAGGAAAGACATGCAACGCGCGGCGTCGGCATCACCCCAGTTGGGATCTTGTCAGTTCCCGTATTTTCTGGTGAAGTGCGATGTTGAAGAAAAAAATCATTTGAAAAACTTCAGATTTGATTCATATACAGTACTTATATGATGACTTTATTGCTGATGCACAGAATGTTATTTAAAACATTTTACTGTCTTAAATGAAAATCGCTATTCAACGTTAGCGACATCTGACTTAAGTGTACAGATCCGGATATTGTGACACAAGACACAACTCACAAGTACTGTATGTTGCAATTGTCTAGTATTGTCCCTTGTCGTGGTGTATGTTTGTACAGTAAGGTGTTCGGTCGGTAGAGTAATGTACGGCCGGTTGGGTATGATAGATGCACAGGAGTGTATTGGTTCTTCACAAGTAACTTTTCCTTTCACAACAGTAGAAGCTAAGACACTCGGCGAGGCGGCGTAGTCGGAGATGCGGAGTGTCGAACAGTTCAGTCAAGAGTGGCCCGTGTTGTCCTTTTTTCGCGCTTATGTGCTTGTTGTCTTGACCCTCAGTCCCATTAGGTTCTCTTGTGGTTTTGCGGTGGATGTTGTTCCCGGTTGGGGACCGTTAGGTTCTCTTGTGTGTGTCGTCGGATGTTTTTCCCGGTTCGGCTTAGGGTCGCGTCCTTGTTCTTTTATGCGATCTGAGGGGGGAGATAAGGTTGGAGTTAATGTGCTTTTGGTGTCTTTGTTGTTTTTGAGATGGCTATCTCTGACTGTACTGTATGAGAGGCAAGCCTGCTGGTTCGTTGCGGGAAATGCGAATATGTATCATTATAAATCTGAACGAAACCGAATAAATCAAGTGGCTGTATCGTGCCGAACGTATTGAACTACCTCACGCAGTTCGCAGGCGAGGTAGATGAGCTGTTCAGTTGCAGCCTTCCTCGAACCGGTTAAATGTTCTCGGATTTGCGAATTGTGCACTGACGTGTGTGGATCGTTATTTCAGGTTAATGTCCGATATCTTTGAGAAAAGAGATGTATTCCCGCCCTTGAAAGTGACCAAATTCAAGTGAGTTGACTTCTTTTTGCCCGAATGGTTGTTATTGCTTTTGATTGGCTGTATTCTCTTCAAGGTGGAGGACCATGGAAGATCCGGGAATAAGCTAAATTTTAACAGTAG